>JANHFT010003019.1:9091-22515 GCA_032467955.1 Pseudoxenodon macrops | reverse complement strand
TAATAAGGCCAAGGCCATATTTCGGGGTTCAAAAGAAAATAAGACCCTGTCTTATTTTCGGGGAAACACGGTAGATGATATTCTCCACTGATTGTATTTGCTGGACATTCTACCGTATTTTTTGGACTATAAGACATACCTAGCTTTTGGGGAGGAAAACAGGAAAAAAAAATCTGCCTCGGCCTCCCAGCAATTTACCTCCTTGCAGCAAACAGCAAACAGCCTGGTCAGGTTCAGCACAGCCTGATTTAGCATGAGCAGCTGATTGGTGGTTGGATCGGCCTTCCAGAATACTGCCGATCAGCTGTTCCAGGCTGCGGGGATCACTGCCATCTATCGCCACCTCTGTATGCACAATTTTCGGCCTCTGCACAGCCCATTTTTGGCCTCTGTGTGTCCCATTTTGGTCTGTTCCAGGTTGCGGGAATTGCCACCACCGCTGCCTATCCCCGCTGCCTGGAACGGGACAAACACGGGACATGTGGAGGCTAAAAATGGGATGTGCGGAGGCTGAAAATGGGACACGCAGAAGCGATTGGCAGTAGTGGTGGTGATCCCCGCAGCCTCAAACAGCTGATCGGTGGTATTTCGGGAAGCAGATCCAATCGCCAATCAGCTGCCCGTGCAAAATCATTCTGTGCTGAACCTGACCAGGCTGTTTGCTGCAAGGAGGCAAATTGCTGGGAGGCAGATGCCAAAGGTTGCGGGCCGGCGGGTGGGCAGGGCTTTGGCAACATTCGCTCTATAAGATACACAGACATTTCCACCTACTTTTTGGGGGTGGGTGAGAAGTGTGTCTTATAGACTGAAAAATGTGTTAGTTGGGACTTGGACTACCTTGCTAGCATCTCTCTGTAACTTCATCATGCTATTATGTTGGATTTTTTTAAAAAAAGAATACAGGTAGTCCTCAATTTACAACTATTTGCTGACAGGTTTGAAGTTACAACAGAATTTAAAAAAGTGATTTATTACCCTTTTTCACATTTATGACCGCTGCAGAACCCCCATGGTCATGTGATCAAAATCTGGACATTTAATGACTAGCACACGTGCGAGGGGAACCTTTACTTTAATGATGGTTGTAGTGTCCCAGGTTATGTGATCCCTTTTTGCAACCAGATTCATTTAAAAACTGTGTTACTAACTTAACTGCAGTGATTCTCTTAACTATGGCAAGAAAGGTCATAAAATGGGACATAACTCACTTGTCTTGTTTAGCAATGGAAATTTGGAGCTCAATTGTGGTTGGAAGTTGAGGACTACCTCTACAAGTTGCTTGAACAAGAGTGCCCTTAACAATGGTAACTATTGCTGTTATACTACTTATTGTGCATTAATATTCAGAAATTTCTCAACATGAATGATTGGTTTAAAAACGTCTGACAAACTTTTTTTCAGTAGTCCAACTGATAATATCACTTTCATAATGCCCTAAGAAATTGACTCCAAGAAATTATATTGAGTGGATATTTCAAGAAATATTTTCTTCTGGTACCTTATGAAAATGATTACATTAAAATATCATAATATAAAACACCACAAAAAAAATCTATATTAGAAGTATGTCAACTTATCATAGCCTAGTTTATCAATTAATGAGAACTAGAATAATTAATCTTTTGCACAAAGCAGATGGGATAACCTTTTATGAGCCTAGCAATCAAAATGTGTAGAAAAAGACTGTAACTGCCATTTTCCATCTTGTCCTCTTCTACCCGCCTTTGTTACGGAAAAAAGGAAGTTGGCAATGGTTGTCCAAAATGATCAGGACACCAATTGCTCATAGTTGTCTTCTGTTTCTGTAAAATCATGCTCAAGTACTTTACATCCACTCCTTTCGTATCAACTGGGTTCCGTTCCAACAACCAGATCATTAATCAAAATGGTTACTAAGTGAACATGTGACACAAAGAGAGAGGGAGAGGTTGTGAAGATTACTGGTTGCTTCTGTCTTATTCAAATAAAGTTCTTGTACACCTACACCAGCATTATCACTCTGGCATGCCTTTTTGTCAGGCATACGAAATTTGGTTGTAAATGTGCACATTGGTCAGGATTTTTTTAAAATTACCATCGTATTTGTAAATAGTCACTAATTGAGGTAATTTCTAAACAAGGCTGGGTGTTTGTTAGATTCAGGACATATCACTTTTATTAGTCAGAGGTTTTCGTTTAGTATTCATTACTATTGAAATAAAATATGTAAAGATTAGGCTGGATGCAGATTTCACTACGCTTAATACATCAGAAGAGGAGATTCATTGAGATCACTGGTTAGTTCAGATCACCAAGACAGATAAACAACAGAGTGGCCCATTTCTAAACTTTTATGTTTATTGTTAAAAAATAATTACAATTTTTGATTGACTAAACTTCTTAATAAGAAAATGTAAAATCAAATCAAAATACCTGTAATTGACCATTTAGTGAGCTCAGGTCTTCTGCTTTTTTCTCCAAAGACTGGACCCAAACTTTTCTTTTTTGTCTACATCTCGAAGCAGCTGCTCTGTTCCGTTCTAAGAATTTCCGTCTTTTTTCGTCGGGATCTTCATTTGCTGCTCTTCTTCGCCGGCCTCCTGTATTTGGCGTTTGTGGTGCAGGCTGAGCAGGAGAGGCCTAGAGGTACCAGAGTTTGTTAGGGCAAATTCTGCACGCCTTTTGATATCCACTATAAATTTTAACATTTATTTTGTAAAGATTCCAGGATTGTTATTAGTGACTCTGTTATTTGAATGTCATGTAAAATAACTGAAACTTAGGAATGGGCATGCCTAAAACATTTAGAATATTGGACAATGTGTGAACGTTATGAAGTCACAGAAAATTTAAAAGTTGTCTACCCAAAGTGACAAAACAATTGTCTAATATATAAAACTGTTTTCCAACCTAATATAGCTATACAAAGTCACAGTGGAATTAATTTTCATTCATTATCACCTTCGCCCCAAGACAATAATAAATTTAAAAGTTAGTCCCTTTTAATAATTTAAACAATACAGTCAAAAGATGAACAGAAGTACAATAATAAATGTTTAACAATAATAAATGCAACAATGTTGCTCTTACAATTGTGATAAATGCAGTAAAAAGCAGGTAAATTTAAGTTAAATCACTAAGTCCATCTTCATTTCTGCACCATGAGTACAATAAACATATTCAACTATCTTACTTGCTTGTAATTTAGTTGCCATATACTCTGTCCTCTCCTTTTATCTAATTATACCAAGATGAATTGGTCTCCTCTCCATATGTTTAAGACATAAAGCATAAAAGAATTGTTAAGAAATTTTTCATGTTTTATTAAACTCCGTCAGATGCTAGGTTTCCTACCGGTGTTTCAGTAGTAGATGTGGCGGGCTGTTGTAGTGATTGTGGTCGTGCTTCCTCTGACTGAGTTCGAACTAGTCCACTTGTTTGTCCCTTAGCAGCATCTCCATTTGTTATCTGAGAATGCTGCTGGGTCAAAGCAGCTTTTAATCTCTAAAGAGAGGGAGACAAAAACCCATAGACACTCCATTTAGTCAATGATGAATGATGCCCTGCAACAGAGGGTGTAATCAGCAATAAAAAAAAATTAATGTTATGTGTACCCACGTTGTTAGCCAATGTTAGGCAATTCTATTATAACTTGCTGCCACATTCCAGAGAATTTCATGAGATCACCGAATTCCCAAAACGGGCTTTTCTAAGATCAGAGACTTTGACTAAAAAGCCCTCACATGTAAGCAAAATTCTTTTCACTCAGCACTGCAGACAACCCATAAACTGTCTCCTACCAACCATTCTGCTATTGTATCTTAAGACAATATATACGTACCCGTAATCATATTACAATTTATGTTACAGCATAAGAGGCTTACTCGAGACCTTTTACTAAATTTAGTAAACTTAACAGAGGTCTCCATCACTATATTGAACTAGAGATATAGTAATCAATTGATAGATCAAAATCAAACGCAGAATTAGTAAGGCTAAAGTGTACAGCTATTCATTCAAAATGGACTTATAGCTCCTGTTAGAACAGCAGGTAGTAACTGTGGGTCTTTGCACACACCTCTGGGTTGTGCGCCCGATGAACGCATTCCTGCACTGGGAGGCGTTGCGAAGTCACTCATGGCCTTGTGACCTCTTGACTGGATTACTGCAATGTGTTCTATATAGGGGTGCCCTTGGAAAATATTTGAAAGCATCAACCAGTGAAAAATATGGCTGTGTCAGATGTTTGACACGTAACATCAATACTATGTGAGCTGTATTGGTGGCCAGAGTGTTTCAGGACACAATTCAAGCTGCTGGTTATCACCTTTAAAGCCCTTCACAACCAGATTACTTTAGGGCAGAGAGTGTCAAACTCATGTCACTGGTTGGGTTGGGTGGATATAGAAAATAAATAACTGTACAAACAAATAAAATACATTCACAATACATCTGAAATATTAGCTGCTATTTAATAGTAAACAATAAAGGTGCTTGCAAAAAAATGCCTCTATCCTTGAAAATAAGTCCCTATTACATCTGCCTGAATTGGCTGCACTAGATCACTCCATCATGAGTTCACAGAAACAGTATTATTGTAAAAACAATTTATGAAAAAGTCAGATCCATATTTCATATCTGCCACAAAACCTCATCAGAGTAATAACCTTCCTTCTCCTGGGTGCTATCTTACCATCTGCTACTCTATTACTTATCTTTATTTTGCAACTAATTAACAGCATAATCTTCTAAATTCAGCAAGTTAATTATCATTATTGTGGTCTTTGCAGCATCATCAGTCCTCATGAAGTCTTTTCTTCCCCTCCCCCTCTGAGAATGTATAAAAATGAACTTAAGAAAGGGTCTGTTTCTTTATAGCAGGCTCATTAGGTGTTTGCTGATTAGCTTGGCATGCAGAGAGCAGGTCAGAAGAATTCCATTGAATATAAGGTCCCATGTGGAGCTTAACCAAGTTAATGTGAGTTTCTGAACATTTGCCAAGCTACTCTCTGTCAATTCTCTGTAGTAACCCCTGCAGAAAACCTACAGGCTACCCACTATACACTAGGCATTTCTCAGTTTGCCACAAGACATTGCAGAGTTCTGGGAAATGCCACTTAAGAAGAAAAATGTTTTTCTATCACAATAATTCTAATTAAGATACCTTATTTGTTACCTCTTTCTTTTCCACAATAAATGTTAACTCTTTATTTGCTACAATTCTTGTATTTCAGAAACCATGATTATCCTTCATAACTCATTTGAGGACATTTGTATATTATTACTTCTAAACCACCATCATTTTAGGTGGCAATTTTAAAAACTTAAATACATAGTGTCTCAAGGAGTTTACAGTCTAAAGTTTAAAAGCTTTTATATTTGCCGAGGCTTAGTTACAATATTCAGCATGGTTGCTAATACTTTCTAATTTTATGTATTTCTACTTAATTAAAAATATACATTTATCCCTAACACTAATTCCAGTGTTCAGGATCTTCCAGTGCACAATTATATAAATGTAAACAGGTTTCTAGAAGATTTACTCATAACAGACTCTATTAAATAAGAAATACTTTGAAATATTAATATTTTCTAAATTCAAGTGACAACTCTAAAGTGGCACAAATGTTTTAGTGGCAACTTTTTGCATCAGGTTTTCACTGTAATATTAATATTAAATTTTCAAGTAGCAAGGGCTGCTAAACAGAAAAATCAAAAGCTGCTACAAGTTTATTAAAACTAACATTCTAGTTTCCTAAAGTTCTCGCCAATGTTGAAATCTAATTTAACATTACATATCTGACTTATATTTATATTTCCTCTTGCATCCTAATAGGGTTAAGCTAATAGGATCAAGCTAGCTAATAACAAAGTAAAAATGTTAAACAGGAAAGGGCAGAATAAAATAACACTTAAAATATTTAAACATACAATATACCCAAGCAAAATAAACCTTGAACAGTTCTAAAAGACAAAATAGTTTTAGACTGTATTTTATTAGTTTAAAAAAATTCAAAACAGTTCATTGATAAAATGTGCCTTAATTCCTTAAATTGGAGAAAATGGGAATCAGTGGGGGAATCTCAATTTTTGTAATAATGCATAAGATTTTTCTCCCATATACACATAGAGAGCCATCCTTAAAGGGTGTCTCAGTTATACATTTTATAATCCAGATAACCTTGTGTAATAACAAGTCTTATTTTCAATAATCAGATTATAAACTGTTAGGAAACAAGAACAGCTTTTTGTGTTTGAAAAACAAGTGAGAACCAGTATTCGTTTTTCACCATTATGTGAAGGTTTCATGAAGCTGCAGCTGTGAAAAGTTCAGTGCAAGGTCTTTCTCAGTCTTCTTCACTGAACACACTTGTGCTGGAATTACAATTGAAGTCCAGCCATTTCCAGCTTTGGAAATGTTGACAACAAAACTGTCTTCTGAGCACTAAGAAGAAAAGCTTAAAGTGAGCATACAGTGTGAGTCATACTTCCAAATGGTTTGTACATCCTCACTAATTAATGATGAACTCTTGACCACCGCAGAACCAGATAAGATCACAGCTGAGCAACAACACTCTTGGCCAAAACTGATGGCTGAAGATTTAACAAAAAGACTGGATTCAGGGCAGTGGTGAAATCCAAATTATTTTACTACCGGTTCTGTGGGCGTGGTGTGGCTTGGTGGGCGTAGCAGAGGAAGGATACTGCAAAATCTCCATTCCCACCCCACTCTGGAGCCAGCCACAGGAGATATTTGCCGGTTCTCCGAACTACTCAAAATTTCCGCTACCGGTTTCCCAGAACCTGTCAGAACCTGCTGGATTTCACCCGATTCAGGGGGATTCCCAATTCAACTCACTATTTACAGATTCTGTAGATGCCTTCATGTGTAATGTGTAATAATGTGTAAAAAAAAGCTTTCGTGTCAACATTTTAATTCCCCCCCACTTAACTAAACCAAAAAGGGAAAAAATTAAATTGAGATATTTAGGCTGCAATGAATGATTTCTAGAATATCATCCTAGCAGTCATAGATTTGATCAATTAAATGATAAAAGTCCCTTACACTTTGGCAGAAATTTAGAGCAGCTTGTGAGAAGAATGGTGAAAAAAGCAGTAAACTGGGCTTTGGAAAAGTGTTCCAACTGGTAGGCAGGATCGCTCTGGCAGCCTTTTTGGATGCTGACATCATGGCTTATTTTTATTTTTAATTTGTACACTTCAAGCTTAATAAAATATAAATTGCTGTAATGTTTCTTTTTTAAAAATAGCATTCTGATGGATATTTATACATGTGAAAACTGTTGCATAGAATATAAAAATATTTTGAAGATTTAATAGCAAATTATTCTGAATTAGGACAATTACACAATCTGCATTTCTAAAAGTATTCCCCGCACACTTCTTTTACACCAAAATGCTCAATTCAAATATAGGAAACATATTAAAAAAACACCATACTGTATTCTTTGGAGTATAAGATGCACATTCCCGCCCCAAAAGAGGGTGAAAACTTGGGTGCGTTTTATACACCGAATGTAGCCCCACCCAGCCACCCCCATCCTTTGGCCTCTGCCTCCCAGCAATTTACCTCCTTGCAGCAAACGGAATAGAGCCTGTTAAGCCAAGCAACTGATTCTCAACTTCCCGACCAACAGCTGATTGAGACTGCAAGCAGACCGCATGTGCTAAAACTGAAAGTGAAACTAAAGCTGCAAGGAGGCAAATTGCTAGGAGGCAGAGACAGGCAGATTATTATTTTTTTTGCTAATTAGACTGCTGATACTGGCTGCAAGGAGGTAAATCAATAACTAAATACTTATAGAATGTTCAAATTATTAGACTTATTTTTAAAGACTGCTTTATTATTGTTCTAGACAATTTAACAAAATGAAGAAGCTTTTTAAAATAAATGCTTGATCTGAAGAGGCCCAGTGCTATTGTATCTTCTTTTAAATAGCAGAGAATAATACTTCCAGAAAGCCACATCAAATTTAACAGCATCTGTACAAGTATAGTCTGAAATGTAACTATTAAGATAAGGCATCTGAGCCTGACTTAGTCATGTTTGGAGTAGATCTATTTAAATAACTGGGAGGAATTAGTGTGACTACATTTAAGAAAACCTTCTGGCATTAATATACTGCCATAATGTACATTTCTCCATTCTTTGCTATTTCTATGGGTCAGGCACACATGCACAGAAATACACAGTAAACAGTGTATATCATCTGTACTCTTTGCTGGGAGGCAAATTGCTGAGAGGCAGAGGCAGATTTTTTTTCTTGTTTTCTTGTTTTTGTCCCCAAAAACTAAGTGTGTCTTATACTTCGGTGCGTCTTATACTCCGAAAAATACAGTAAGTTGTTTTATCCTCCATAAACACACACATACACACACAAAAATACATCTGCACAAAAGATATTGGGAGACTGAACATAATATTTTATTCTTCTTCTTGGAAAAAGAATACAATGATTAAACGAATCAAATAATATAAAATTAAAAGCTCACCGGAGAACTGTCACCTGCCTTCTGTATCTGGGACAGGGTACTTTCAAAACTGCCTATTAAATCATGTGACCCATCACTATCATAATCATAACAGTGCACCTGAAAGGAAAGAAACAGAGAGCAATAGACAAGGAGAATGACTGCTGCTCACCACTTGATCTCCCACTTCCAACAGCTTTGAGACGTTGCATATGAATTCCCCTATCAAGTCTGAACTGGTGCTGTCATCCATATCACTAACTGCAACCTAATAGTAAGAAAGAAACCCCAAAATGAGTCCTCAAGGACCACTATGTAATATAATAGTTAAGTATTCACTATGCAATGGGAAGGCAACTCAGATACAAAGCATATTTTTAAAAATATGCATCACTGATCCAAGAATTAAATAATCCAACTACAGAAAACAAGCATTCAACTGGGAAACAGATGCAGAAACCTTAAGTGCTGTATGTGCCAGGATAAACAGTAATTTCTAGTCTGATACCCTCCAGATATGTTGATATACACTTCTCAGAATACTGCTGGTAGAAAATGTCTGGGATTTATGGTTTTAATAAATCTGGAGCATATCAGATTGGAAAAGGCTGGCATAGGCAACGTAAGGTCAAGATGAGTTTAAAACAGAATTTAAATGTAATATACCAAACAGCAAGTAGATGCATGAATCATACAAAAAATGACAATACTGAACCACACAGTTCTTCTCTATTTTATGAGGTTTTATGAGAACATCCATTCATGCAGAAACTGCAAGGCTCATACTAAAGAAAAACAACCCAAGGAAAATATGACCTGAATGTCCATGTTACATTAAATGTTCAGCATAAAATATAAAAATCTGGAAATCATACAGATATTGTTTTGTATCAGGGCTTAAAAGATATTTGAATAATGCTGACATCTTTAAGGAAAACACGACTTTCATCTTATTGTTCTTGCTTACCTGTGATACACTAACAGTACGGGGCTAGGTTTTATGTGTAGTGTTTATGAATATGCTGTAAATATTGTGTAATATGTTCATCCTAAATATACTTGCTTATAATCAACTTTTAATGACACATATTTTGGACTAAAATTGTAGATGAATATATCACAGACCAGAAATAAAGAGGCCTAGGAACCAAAACTTAAAAGCAAAATTATTTAAGACAGTCACACTGATAGAAAAAAACAGACTTTTCACTAGATACAAAAATAGAAAGTATTCTTTGCTACTGCTTTAATTAGAAAGCAAAATTCAAAAGTACAAGACATTTTTCTGGCAAGAAAAAGGATGAATCTCAATAATTACAGCAACACCTGCATCAGAATTGCAGTGATTCTGATTAAACAAACTCAATTAAACAAACAATGTAGTTCCTATGTTACCATCTATAGGGATATTGGAGTTCACATGTTTTGGGTAAATAAGATATAGTTGCATTTTTATGCTTTCCCAATCTTGCCATTGTAAGGGCCCATTTACACTAAATTTTATATCCCAAATATTCATTGCTTGCTTATTAATTAATTTATTAAAATATTATTTAGTTGGCACTTGAATTATTGTATATATTCCATGCCTTAAAAACAGGAGAAACTTGCTGGTGAAGAATGATCTTTTCTTTGCTAGGAATCTCTGAGTGTTCTGAGTCAGTCAACATTGATTGGAAGAAGTTAGTGGATCTCCAGCCTAAATAAATCCCCGGTTCGGATACTCCTTATTGCATTTCCTATGTATATACTTACTTTGGGGATTGTTCATGGGAGTTGCAATTCCACTAAGCATAACATTTGGAGACCCACAGTTAGGAGCTGTCAATGTTCTGAATTTTAGTGTAGTTGTCATAGTGCTACTTGTATTATCATTTGTCTCTTCAGTGAGTCAATTTTCAGCCATTCTCATGTGGGGCAGATAGAAGTGATAAGCAAATTTTTGCTAGCTGAGATTTACCACATGTGGCTTATGATTGCAAGTGTAGAATATCACCACTCAAGAATATGGGAAAGCTGTAAAGGAGCACTTGGTGAATGTTTAGAGATCATTGATAGTCCATAGGTCATATTTGAGTATCACTATTATTTTGTCTTCCACTTTATTCAGAGGAAAATTTAATTATACATATGTTTGGAATCTAGCATCATTAGTAATCAGATGGTTAGTGTAAGGAGTATTGTATGTTTTGGACACTAGATAAAGGCTAGTAAAGATGATTAAATCATTATTGATGAGTTATATGATGTAAAATGCATTTTCCAGATGCTGAGTTATTAACATTTCAAAATTTACTGAATAATAGAATTGGGCTATTAACATCTGCAAACTGATTATACAGAGTTAAGAGCAAATTTCCTTTGTTAACCTTTAAAGGAAGCTAATCTATTAACAATTAAAAACAGATCATATGGGGAGAATCTACTTAGGTGGCCACTGAGAGTTGACACCAATTGGATTGCATTTATTCAATCAAACTACTAATACTACTAACAATAGCAGGATAGAGTTACTTTGGATTGTGGTAAGATATAGCTTCATGGTTACTATAAAACTAAGAATAAAAGCCCTTCTCTATTTATGAAGCAACTATCTAAGAATAAATGGTATGGACATTTGAAACAAATACTCTTAATGACAACTTTTCCTTGTCTGTTATCTTCTCTCAAGCAGCCATAACTAAACAGGAGAAACTGCATACCTGTAAGTTTTTTCTATAGGAGGATAAACAAAGAACATGCTGTTGCAAGGAGGAAATACCTTAGAAAAAAGATTTTAGTCTAGGATCATCACCCATTCAAGAGGAAGAAGGAACTCTCTGTATTTTTTTAGTGTAAGCTTATCTTAGCACAGGAGACCTATGTATTTCTACTCCATCAGTTTCTTATTTCATCCAACCTTCATGTCTACCTCTTCTGAATTTTTTTATATTTTTGAAACTTTTCTCCCAACAGAGGAAACCATAGTTTAATTATTTCAACTTATGCTTATGATGTGTAACTTATAAACCACCATTATGATTCATAATGCTGTATTAATATCTATTAGTAGCAGTCTTAAAAGATTTCTTCTACATAAAGTGCCAGATCCTATCCTGTAGCTTTTTTACATTCAACCCCGGGTTGTGAAAATTGAATGGTGGTATTTAAAATCTAAGTTAAAATCAAACGTTCAAATGTTGTATTGATGTCAGACAGACAGGCCTAGTCAGGAGGAGGAGTCAAAGAATTAGTCTAGAATTGTTATGCAAGCACAAGAGGATGTATCTAGCTTCCCACCCCCCTTTGCCCCATACTGTTGAATCTTATTTATCCTAACCCAGATACAAACCATCAGTCTGAAAAGATTCCTGTGTATAGACTTCAACAATAAAATAGCTAGTTGAACTCTTCATGTGTGGATTTGATGGATCTGATTGTTCACACCTGACAATTAATAACTAGGCTATTGGGTGACTTTTCTAATAAGCATAATCAAAATAAATATATTAGGCAGTTTCATACACTACTCTGAAATATAATTTTAAAAAGTGATTAATTATGAGTTTTGCAATCACTGTGTTCTAGAATGTTTTGACATGAGCATACTGGTTTTATAAATTAAGACTATAAAATATTATGCCAAAACCCCCAAATAGGTATTTGTGGTACATTCAGGTCATGTTTTCATATCTTACCACAATCAACAATATGTCACACTTACTTTACAAAATGCAAGCTCATACTTTATGTCTTCATAATCTTGGTCTTCAAGAAAAATACATTTCTTAAGTGTAAGCATAATTTTTAAATATACAAGTTATCCTCATTTAGTAACTGCCTTGGATAGCAACTGTTTGCAGTACAACTGTGATGAAAAAGTAACTTTGTGACCAATGCCCACATTTGCAACTTCACAGAAGCTCTCTGTCAAACGTTTACCATTATAATCACTAAGTATTAGTGTTGTTCTGTGGCTGACTTGTTTTTCTTTCCACTCCCTCTTGCAGAGAGGTTATCTAACAAGCTGTCTTTCCACAGCACAGCTGTCCTAACCTCAACCTCAGTTCTGTGACCTTAATTGGTTAAATAGATCCCACCCACTGCTGCTTGATCCTGACAAGACCCTAATCAGTTTCACACTAAAAAGCTTTTGTTTGCTTCCTAAGCAGCTCCTGCCTACAGCCATAAAAGGACTAGGCAAACAGCAGAAGCTAGCAAATTCCTTTTGATGTGTATTCCCCACTGTGTGCCTGCTTGTTCTCTTGTAATCCCTTCCTCTGCAATGAATTTACAATCAAACATTAATTCACTTTTTGTTAATTATCCCAGTGAAGGGTGAGCATTCATAGAGTGAGGGGAGAAAAAAGTGGTGTGGGGGGGAAGGGCTATAGAATTCCTCTTGAATTCAACTTCCTCTTGAGGTGAGGCATCATATCAGAACAAAAAATTAGTTGAATAAAATGAGTTTATAACTTGTCTGACATTAATCATTGTCCTCACCTTGATTTGTCTGTTGAAGTCACCACCACAAAATGTTTGCAAAGGTATGCTGAACTTTTTCCAGGAAGGATTTAAATTGTTCTTAATTACCTAAAAATATTATTTTAAATAGTTATAATCAATGTATATTATGAAACCACATGTTTTCTCATATTTTTATATCTCTCCAAGACAACCACAATGTTACCTCATAGTCTTGCATTTTTTTCTGAAGTAACAATTGTTACTTCCATATGCCTCCATGGAAGATGGGTGGCATATACCATATTTTTCGGTTTATAAGATGCACTTCCCCCCCCCCAAGAAGTGGCTAAAAAGTGCTGTGCGTATCATAGAGAAAATGTTGCCAAAGTCCCGCCCACCCGCCATCCCCCACCCTTTGGCTTCAGCCTCCTAGCAATTTGCCTCCATGCAGCAAATAGCAAACAGCCTGGTCAGCTTCAGCACAGCCTGATTTAATACGAACAACT
>JANHFT010003018.1:8254-22018 GCA_032467955.1 Pseudoxenodon macrops | reverse complement strand
ATTAAAAAACAAATTAAAAAACAAATATTTGTAAATCTGGCCCTATTTAAGATCCCCTTTTTTAAAAAAAATTAAAATGCATGGAATTCTGAAAACGTTTGAAACACCTGGTGGCACCAGTTGGGCATGATTACTATAGTATCAAGTCAGCTTTCACTACACTATACATGAACTTCAATTGCACTTTAAATAAAACATTCTATGCCATGATTGTTCATCTGCTTAGCCCGTCTCCCTTGTTGCATTCTATTATGTAATACTTTTGTGAGAAAACATCTCCTGTCCCTCTGAATATTAATAATGAAAAATTAGTAAAGTTTTCATAGCAATATTTTAGCTGCCCAGTAAGGGCAGTTTAGCTACCTGGCATATGCCGGAAAAGCGAAAGCATATAATAACATTCATTCAAACTTTACTGGAGGAAAACCTCTTTACTTGAATGAATTGCATAGGATAAACCATAAATAACATTTTTGTTAGAACTAAAATATCACACAGATGTTTGGTAAATAAAAGCAACCAAATCAATTTCTTTTCTCACCCTCTACTCTCCAGCATAGTGCCCATTTATCGTAAAATATGCAGTAAAATATGAATTTTCCACTGAAACAGTGATGATAAAATGTTGACCGCTCCAACTGGATTATTAGACAACAACATCTAATTCATGCAGTTAAGATGTTGATGCCTTTCTAACAATATGTCACCCCTACTATGAATGGGCTATAAAAACAGTAAGCATGAGAGCTTTCTGCTTTACAGTAACCCGCAAAACAGATTCCCAACTATAGAAATGAAATCTGATTAAATTTCATAGCCTCATCTAATAATGGCCCACATATATTTTTATAACACAGCACATTTCCTAGAGAAGAATTCATAAATGTACCAAACGGGAGATGAATGTTAAAGCAGCACATGCAGTTCTGTGAAATCATGATCTTAACTTATAAACCGATAAGACACCTGGGTTGCAGATCATGATCAGGTAAAAATATCTCAGGGCTGGAAAACAGAGCATGAAAACATCAACACAACATCGTGTTGCAGGGACCCTCAAGAATGGTTATAAAACTATCAATAGCCTTGATCCTGTGTAACATCTGGACTTGTCCTTTCAAGTTTTTTTTATTTTGGAAGTGTTTGCCACGGCCTCTTTCCTAAGGCTAAGAGAGAATGACTGGCCCAAGGTCCGTTATAATGCCTTAATAATTACACCAAAGTGGTTCTCAATGTTTTATAGGTAGTCCTCGACTTCTTACTGGTTGTTTACTGATCATTCAAAGTTACAATGGACCTAACTATTTATGACCGGGATCCAAATTTACAATGGCCAGGTCATCTTTTCAATCACGTGATGGAGCTTCAGGTACTTGCTGAAAAAGTAACATTTACAGCTGTTTGCAGTGTCCCACAGTTACATGACTATGTTTTGTGATGTTTTTGCTGAAAACTATCACTTCTGGTTTTCAGCAAAAGCATGTCCATAGTGAATTGGCTTGCTTAGATTGGGTTTGCTTTACAACTGTGGTAACTACTTTACATCTGACTACCACAAAAAGGTTCATAAAATTGGGTCAGTCATATGACTAACTTATTTTATAGCCGCCATGACTTGCAACCATAATGGGCAGGCTCCATTATTAATTTATTTTTATTTATTTATTAAATTTATATACCGCCCTACTCTCGAAAGACTCAGGGCGGTGTACAGCTAGAATTGTTGTGCTCAGGTCTAGTCACTGTCTAGTCACTGTAACTTTAAAAGGCATCTGCAGAGCTAGAAAAGGTACAGAAAAGAGCTTCCTTCCTTTTCCTCATAATTTCCTTATGAGGAAAGGGTGCATGTTTGGGGGAGGGGGGAGAATGCTACGAAAGAACGTAATTAGGCATGTGGCTGGAGAAAATGGAGAATGGCATGAGACCCTTTTCTCTCTCTCTCATAATCTAAGATTATCCAACTGACACTAACTGGTAGGAGGTTCAGGATAGATAATAATAAGTTATGCTTGGCATCCTGCATAGATAAATGGTGGAATTTCACTGCAACAAGACCAAAGGTTTTTTGTTGTTGTTGTTTGAGATCAGCAACATCTAAAGTGTTCTTCAAATTAATCTTCTGGATATTTCATAGAATTCATGCCGTGCAGAAACAATTTTTAATTGTTTCTTCCAGGGATGTGTTTTCAAATTTCCAGTCTAGCTTACAACTTTGTAATTGTCTGATAATTTATCCTCAAAGTTCTAACGAGGCCTGACCCAATTTAGTCTCTACACCCATGCCAGGTCAGCCAGGTGCTGTATCCACTGAGGTCAATTATAATTCAGGCAATATAAATATGTACGTAGTTGTTTGCCCAGCTGGATTGCTGTTTTACATTTAATTTGACCTTAATGCTTTGATTTTATTACAAATGCAACGGAAGAATGCAGACTGAAGCCCCTCAAAGTGTTCTAGTTCTATTGAGCAGTGTTGAGCTTCAGATTTTTTGTCTCTGATCTGGACAGCAGATACGCTGACATTTTGCCAACAGCTTCAAAGGCAAAAAGGTCTTCTATGCAAGCCTCAAGACAGCAGAGACTGACTGAATTTCTGTCTTGTCACCAATCAGGACTGGACACAAACAAGAACCGATGAAGGACTAACCACACTAACCTGAAACAATCAGACATGTGCTGGATAAAGACCAATCAGAAATCAGGTAACTTGTTTATTAAAGACGGGAGTCTAGTAAGTCTTTGTCCCATATTGTTGCACGTCTTAGTATGAATGATCCTCTCCACATATTTCAATTCTTTAAAAACTGTAACTATCGGTAGCCTAACAAGAGACTTGTATTTGGGATGGGAAGCCAAAACCAGCTACATATGGTGTGTTTGGAGCACAATAATCCAGCAACTGTTCTTGTATTACACAAGACATCCATCAATATGGAGTCAGATATAGGAAAGAGAGGTTTGGGGATGTAGGAGGCAAAATGCTAGGCAGGATGGGGAGGGGGGGGAGACAGACAGACAGACAGACATTGATGATGCTTATGGAGACCATATGATCAACATCCGTGGGAACTCCTTTGTGCAGACTTATTTGAAAATCAGGTAATATGGTAGCTGAGACTACTCATCAAACCAAGTTACAATGTGCTTTATTTGATTTTAGCTTAGAGCAGAAGTTTCCAAACTTGGCAACTTTTAAGACTTATGGACTTTAACTCCCAGAATTCCCCCAGTCAGCATGGAATCTATAAATCATGGATTACAGCCTAAGAACAAGTCATTTTTTAACTGTGATTCCCCCCCCCCCGAGTAAACTATTTGAGTTCACATCATTTAAGCCAAATCCATGGTTAGTACGTATGAATCCCCTTTTTGTCTTTTTCAATCAACCATGACTGAGCATCGTGTATGAACTGCTCTGCTAAGGGCTCCGTGTTCACAGGTAGTGCGTGATCCAGTGATCTCAGCCTGAAGGAACATAACAGTGAGGCCAGGCATTGGGTTATTAATGAGCCTAAGCTAAAATAGTACTAATGGTGTCCACACCTCAATTCCGTCATACTCTGTGTTAAAAGGAAAAGAAATGTTTTGACTCAGACTTCCAGCCCTGCAGACAGATGGGAGTGACATGCCAAGTACAGACCCTATTTTATTACTGGAATTTGGCAGGAATGAAACAGTTAAATTATACCCTTAGGAGAAGCAGATTTAACAGCCACAATTCCCTGGCTGGTAGCCCAGAGTGCCTTCCTGAAGCTAAGCTGGTGGGCGCGCCTAGACTGACAGGGTTCCTGCAATGATATTTTAAGGATGATTTATGTTTTTAAAGGGCAAAGTGAATATTTACTACATTAATTTAGAGAGATTTAATGGGAATATTCACAATCTCAATTCCATGTTGAATTTTAAAATATTGGAATAGTAAATTCTTATTTTCAGTAAAATTTATTAGAATAATTAGATGTCTGATAATCAAGGTATAAATTAGCATAATTGCCTGTTGATATTTACTGCTGATTAATTAGTGCCTGGAACCAAATAGAATGTGTCATTTTTTTAAAAACCTTTATTAAATTTACTTAAATATTTGTATTGACATTCTAAATAACCTAAGAGGTTTCTCTCTGTTTAAATTATGCTATAAATAATTCTTTCTTTTGCAGACTGAATGTGGATGCCAGTTCACATCAAAATTGGAAGGAATGTTCAGGGACATGAGCATCTCAAACACAACAATGGATGAATTTAGGCAACATCTACAGGCCACAGGGGTAAGATGCAAATTTTTGACTTATTTCAAGGATTCACAGTCTTTTTGACCTGGTGGTCACATTTTGAATTTTGAGAAGAGGATGTCTGAGTCTTTGTCAGGTGTGCATAACATAGCAAATAATTTATTGGGGAAATAAAGAGCAAGGCATAGTAAATAATTTATTGGGGGGGGATCTTAAGAAATCTTGCAAAGGAATTCCTGCATACACTGGTTATGAAAAGTGCATCATTTATATAGCAAAATCAAAATGTTTATTTTAGTGCCTTTCTTTGAGCTATGCAGTAGGCTGGAGAGTGCTCTCTTTTGGGCATGTAGCTGAAATTCTAACACTATCTTGTTTTGAGCAAGATTTAACACTAGGTGATTTTCTTCTGACTGTATGAAAAGTGTCTTTTAACAACTATTTTGCAGAATGGCTATTTTAAATGTGGGGCAAACACATTTCAAAGCACCAGTTTCCAGGAGTCTATATACTATTTTATATATTTGGTACTTCTCTCAGAAATGCATATCTTTCTGAACAGGTAGCCACACTTCAAAAGTGCAGTGGCCATCTATTTCATATAATCCCCCAAAACGTGTGGTAATTCTGGGACTTAGTCTTTTTCAGGATCCAGATGTTGATTTATTGAACTTGCTTGCTTGCATGCTTTTATTATTTTTACAGATAACTGAACACAGTAAATTCAAAATTTTTAAAATGAATTTGGCAGGTACAGGAGTTTGGATTTTTTTTCCTCACTCTTGTAGAACTTTGCCAATGAATAAGTATTCCGTGGCCTTCTCACATAACTGCATGTTTATTATTTTCCCACAGATTTTCAATGTAAACTCCCACCCAATTTTTTTAGCTTTATAACTCATTTGAACAAGTAAGAGTAAAAAAAGAACTGAAAGTTGACAACAGTAATGTTTTTGAAAGCTGTTATTTCTACAAAAGGAAGTGATACAATTACTTGTAATAAGGTACCAGAATTTGCTATATACTTTTTTTTTAAGCAGATATTTAAAAACACAGACCAGATACCTCCTCCAAACCAGAAAATAAATAAGACAAAAGAAAAGTATAGAATAGGGGTGTCAAACACAAGGCCCAGGGGACAGATCCAACCCATGTGGTGCTTAGATCTGGTCCACAGGGCCGCCCTGTAAACAGCAAAGGATCGGCTGCGGTGCCTCTGCAAGCGAAAACAAATCCCACAGCCCTCACGAGTTCCGTTTTCATTGGCAGAGGGTTGCAGGAGGCTGTTGCAGCCAAAATGGAGCTCGGGAGTCTGTTCTCACTGACAAGAGTGCTTGGGCCACAACACGCAACCCTGACACAAGTGACCTGTCAGCCCTGACTCGCAGGGCTGTCATTTTTGTGGGAGTGGGGTGATGGAAGTACCTGAAGTCTAAAAAGTGGCAGCTGTTCCGAGTGTATCCCGGCAGCTCAAATTGAAGCTGGCATGAGAAGGCAAACCACGAATGCTGAGCAGACGGCCAAGCATGCGCAGACCGGCAAACAAGTCACGAGAAACAAAGCACAGGATTGGTGGAGGTAGAATGAGCACAGGGTGTGGCGCGGGAGTTTTAAAATGTGGTGGGCACTTTCAGCAAACATTACTGTCAACAGTTCGCTTTGTGAATGTTAGTGAGTGCCGGAGGGCGAGCAGGATAAAAGAGAAGAGTAAAGTACTGGGTGATTAAGAGTCAATTACTGAAGTGGGAGTCTCTTTGTTCTCTGCGTGCTGCCACGGAACCTGACAGATTGACAGCAATCCCCTTAACTACACGCTTCACTTCACTCTTTGGCTATGGCAGAGGGGACGCAGCCTGGCCTGGACGCTCCTGATCTGGAAGGGATGCTGGTGCCTGAAGATACATTGGCTTTGGAGGAAATGCCGTGTTTATCTCCGGGTCCGGATGTGCGTCCTAAAGAGCGGCAGGACTCCTCAGTGCTCAAGAGGAAAGAACCATCGGAGGTACAGAAACAGGCTGAGGATGATTCCAGGTTCCAGCAATTGAAGGATACGTCTGGAGATTTGTGGTTGGGACATCAACATGGGGGTTATGGCCAGCAGCTGCAGCCAGCACTTACCCCCTCAGGAAGTCATTTTACTCAGTGCAGAGAAAGGAGAATCTCCGAAGTTGAGTGGAGTTATTCCACAA
Source organism: Pseudoxenodon macrops (assembly GCA_032467955.1). Classification (NCBI taxonomy): domain Eukaryota; kingdom Metazoa; phylum Chordata; class Lepidosauria; order Squamata; family Pseudoxenodontidae; genus Pseudoxenodon; species Pseudoxenodon macrops. Next base: position 15,597 of record JANHFT010003018.1, on the reverse strand, counting down.
CGTTAGGCAGCCAGACAATAGAGGTGCTGAGGGAGATGTTCGGGTCAGCTGCTTTTCAGGCACCTGGGACAGCCGGAGGGATGTGGGGCCCCTACCTCCATTTCCCACCAAGAGGCCCAGGAAAGGATAGACCAGGGAACAGGTTTCTGGCTACCCGTGCCCATGGGACACGGAGTATGTTTACTGGTAGGGAAGGTAGGGATTGAGCCCAGGCCTCACAGTTCCCACATCCAGTGTGGCCCACACCGGGTGCTGGCCATGACCCCGTTGGTCGTTGGGACCCGCCAGCATTGAAGGCTGTATTCGATGGCAGCCCTGATCGGGTGGTTCTGTTTATAGGCCAAGCAATTTATCATTTCGATACATATGCTCATCTGTACACATCACAAAGGGCCATGGTGATGGCTGTAGCAGCTGTCATAGAGGGCGAGGCTGCAGATTGGATAGCAGACCGCTACTGTGAACATGCTGGAGAGCTTTGAGATATTAGACTCTTTCTGGTTGCTATACAGGAATGGTTCGAAGATACGACAAGGATGCAACAGGCTGAGGGAGACTTGTTGGCATTATGTCAGAGACGTAAACCTGTGTCCACATATATAAAAGACTTCCGAAGATTGTCCGGAAAAGTGAGAGGCTGGCCTGAACGATTAGTGGTACACCAGTTCAAAACCGGCCTTGATCGTGTTTTGAGGCAAGCATGTGTGACTCAAGGCTTACTGCCCCATTTGGCATCATAGGTGCAGGCAGCTACTGAAATTGATATGGAGCTTCGGAGAGATGAGCGGTCCAGATCTGAGTGGCCATCTAGAACCCAAACCATGTCTGAACGTAGCTTGCCAGAGAGACCTGTATGGGTTGTACAACCAGAGCAACAGCAACAAGCTGCTACATCTGCATCACCCCAGGGAGGCCAGGGATGATGAGGATCCTTTCACTTTGTTTTCCGGTGTGGAAAGCTGGGCCACAGAGCAGTCAAGTGTCAGGAGGTGCGAGGAACAAGACCGCCAGTAACACCTGTGACTATGCGTGGCACCTCCAGGAAGAGTACTTGAAATATCCCTCCCAGTGGGATTCAGGTGGTTAGAGTGCTCACCCAGTCTCCTACAGCAGAGGATGAGACGGTTTCACCTGGAGGGGAGAACCATGCCAGGAGTGATGATGAAGAGGGGGATGAAGATCTTATGGTATGTAATACCATCACTCCATTCTTAATACCAATAGTGCTGACAGCGGCTAGACGGGTGGAGTGCAATGCTTTGATGGATTCGGGGTGTACCAGATGCCTTATCAATCCTGATATCGTAGCACATCTGGGTGTGGAGATGTGTAAATTGAGACAGCCGATCCGGTTTGAGCAAATGGATCCTTATTGAGTGGTCAGCTGGCAACCCACCGTACTGTGTTAATGAAGTTGGAGGTAGGGTACCATTGGAAAAACATAAGATTCATTGTGGTTCCGGGTATAACCAAAGGGGTTGTCCTGGGCCTTGCGTGGCTCCACAAATGGGGTCCAACGATCTGGTGGGATGGGGGCTACAGACACATGGTTGGCTATCGGCCCTCCCTATTACCAGCAGGACGATGTGGAGGTCACCTCTCTAGCACTGAGGGGGGGACCGGGGACACCCTTGATCAGGTGGCGTGTGGAGTGATGCCAGGTTTAGATATAGTCCCAGTTGTATATCATGATTTGAAGGAGGTGTTCAGCGAACAGGAATGCAACCAACTACCTCCACATCGTGCAACGGACTGCTATAGAGATTATCCCGGGGATTGTCCTTCCTAAACCCAGAATGTACTCAATGACCCTCTAAGAGATGGTGGAGATTCGGGCATATATAGAAACGAATTTGAAGCGGGATTTTATACAACCTGCCTGATCTAAGATAGCAGCACCAATGTTATTCCGGGAGAAAAAGGAGGGAGGTTTATGCTTATGTGTGGATTTCCGTGCAATCAATGCCGTATGTGTTGAGCATTTGTATCCACTCCCGTTAATCAAGGATATGTTAGCGAGACTATCTGAGGGTAGGGTGTTTACGAAATTAGATCTGCGGGAGGCCTATTACCGTGTCCGAATTAAGGCACGGGATGAGTGGAAAACCGCATTCAACTGTCCACTTGGGAGTTATCAGTTTAAGGTAATGCCTTTCGGATTACAAGGTGCACCTGTGGTTTTTATGCATCCAGTTTACTGCTCAGTTTTGGCGTCAATTCCTAAAGATAATAGGGGCTTCTCAAGGACTCAGTTAAGCCTTTCACCCCGCTACTAATGGTGCGGCGGAAAGAGCAAATGCCATGGTGGAGCAATATATCCTGTGTTATGTCACACACCAACAGTCGGATTGAGTGGACCACCTCCCATTTGCGGAGATAGCGTATAACAATGCTGTTCATAGCAGTACCGGCTTTATCCCTTTCTATGTGGTTAATGGAACTGAGTTTGGACCCATTCCGGAATACCCACCATCGCTACCAGAGATATAGGTTTGCGCGAGTGGATAACTAAATTGCCTATGGTATGGCAGCTAGTAAAGGAAGCATTACACAAGGCTGCTGCTCGCTACAAATACTACACAGATAAGAGAAGAAGACAACAAACACCATTTTATGTTGGACAAAAAGTTTTATCTATCGACAAAGTATTTAAATCTAAGAGTCCCTTGCAAAAAATTGGCACCTAAATATATTGGCTCTTTTCCAATAGTCCAGGTGATAAACCCAGTAACTGTCTGGTTGAAACTACTGCCACTATTAGGGAAAACCCACCCAGTTTTTCATAGCACCCTTGTCCATCCTGTAATGACAGCACCCCATATACGCAGTGGATTGACGTTACTACCCCCTCCTATCAGGATGGGTGGCATGTTACAGTATGAAGTAGAGGAGGTATTAGATGCCCAACTATTCAGAGGTATCTGATATTATGGAAAGAGTACCCTTTTGCAGAAGCCTCATGGGTATTATCAAAAGATGTGCAGGCAGCACATCTAGTTAAAAGGTTTTATAAGAAAAACCCACAGAAACCAGGGGCAGATATGATACAGGATATAGACCAAACATAATTATGTAAAGAAAGATTTGCTTCAGCTTAATATGTAAATGCCCATGAAAAACCTAGTTCTCTAAGAACTAATTTTCAAAGTAATACTCTGTTCTTCTCATAGCCTTCCTGCAATATTCTCAACCAGCTAACATTTTATAAAGAATACATAAATAATAGAACTGGATTCAATATTCTATTAGTTTAATCTTTGTTATGGTCATATTCAAGGTGTTATCACAAGGAAAACTACAAAATTTATCATAACACTAAGGTCTATTTCTACATTTATCATTCTGCATAGGAAATTAATATCCATGCATCTGCTTCTTTAGAAGATATAAAGGATATAATACATAATATATAAGATATAAATACAATTTATTAAAATTGACATAAAATGACTTGTTTTGTTAGGAAGAAAAGCAAAGTAAATCATTCTGGCAAACAGAATGAAAATTCTTTGTCAAAATCCTTATTTTTCAATTACCATTAAACCAATCCCACATTATTGTTATTGCTCTATCTTTTCTTCTCTGATTTGAAAGTGTTTCATTTCGTGCACCTGGTACTTTTTTCAGGAGATTTTCTTTATTCATTTAGACAGACTTTGAGAGTCACTGAAACAAGCTCTAAAAATACAGTTCAATACTAAATGCCAATTTAAAATAACTATGCACTTCTCCTTTGAGACTCTATAATTGGAATACAGTTTAAATCTCTTAAGAAAGATTCAGGTAGAAGAATTATTCATATCAATGAGGAGAATATTTGTAGCTTAGAGTTGAAATGAGGGGTCCTTGCTCCTCTCTGAGATTAGTTGTTTTCTTGCAGACATTTCATTATCTAAACTAGGTAACATTAACAGTGCTATATCAGGACTATTATATGAAGGATTCATATGTTTGATGCATACGATTTATCCAGCATGTTTAAATCATGGTATACTGATGATACCATTTTTTAAATCAGATTTATTTTAAAATAAATATATCTCAATTTATTGTGATTAATAATAGTTTGGAGTGACTTTATATTTGCTCTGTGACATTTTCAATGTCATTCGTTTCTGTCTTTTCCAATGCTTGTAATTTGGGGTCCTTATATATATATATTTATGTTCTTTCTCTAAATAGTTAGAAATGAATGCTGCTGCCATTTGCTTTACAAGGCAAAGGAATGTGTTGGTCAATATTACAACCCCATGCATATATTTAAAATTACAGTCTTTGAACTAAGAAAGTTGTTGCATTCTACTTCCAACCAATTTGGATTATGAAGCTAGTATAAGCAAAAAGTATTGGATAATGTTGTGCATGGGTTTTTTTATTTACAAGGAGAAATTGCAGTTAATGAACTGTAAAGAAAACCATTTCTCTTGGAATTCTTGTATTCACAATATAGTTGTTAGCGTATCAGCTAAATATGTTAACTTTTAAAGCTGGCTATTTCAGCATAAAATTATATACAATTACTACATCTTTTGAAATTATAAAATTTCATCACCCTATATATATACTAGCAAAAACAAAATATTGGTTTAGAGAATTGGAGAGATGCAAAAAAACCATAATCTAGATATTCATTTAGGAGTAGTAAATAGTTCTGAGTTTTGATTTTTAAAAAGATCACAGAGAAGACTAAATCATATTATTGTTTGTTTATCAAGGGCAGAAAGAAATATTATAAAGAAAAAATTCATGACGATGACAAAGAAAATAAAATAATGTGATTTTAAATGCTGTGTTGGCAGCTGTAAATAGTTACAGGGGAAAGATAAGATTTTTTGTTTTGGATATACTTAATTTGAAATAGCAGTGTCTAGGATTAAATGTAGAGCTAGCAGTATGATATAATTGTTCGGAATGATAGGTGATTTTATAAAGCCAGCCAGGAAAAGTGCATGAAGTTAGAATTTAAAAGGATTGAAAATGAAAGTTAATAAAATAATCTCTAAGAATAAAGCAAAGAATCTTCCTCATTTCTACTATGTTTCCCCGAAAATGGGATCTCCCTGGATAAGCCATTCCCCCAAACAATAAGCCCTCCTCCAAAAATAAGCCCTCTCCAAAAATATTTAAACGCAAGTACAGCTGGTCCCCACCATTTCCTCTCGTTAGAGTTAGGGAGACAGAGCTGGAAATCAGGTAAGACGGCAAGAGGAGCCCTGTCTTTCTCCATGCACCCCAAAATAATAAGACCTCCCCGAAAATAAGGTCAAGCGCTTATTTCAGGGTTAAAAATATATATAAGACAGGGTCTTATTTTCGGGGAAACACGGTAGCAATGTTGAATGTTCAGTTAATCAGGTAGAGAGAAAATTGGGTGAGACAAAACTAGATCAAAATAGTGAAGGTCCCAGAGAGGCTACAGAATGTTTGTGGGTAGACAAGGTTTGCAGTTGTGCAAATATTTAAGAGGGGAAAACCAGCACTGCTGTTGTAGCCCTTAAAGCAGACTGTCTAGCAAAAGATGAGTTTAGCAGAACTGTTCCTGTCAGACGGGGGCCCAAGATTGTGTAAGGGCAACTAGCTATGGTGCTTGGGGGAAAAGGTAGATGTTTTCTAGGTGCAAGAGCAGAAAAGGAGGCAGTCATGCAAACTGGGATAAAGGCCAAGTTGGTGCTATGAAGCTAGAACAACCAACTCAAAAGCTGAATAATATTAAATTAGAATTGGATTGACTGAGAAATAAGATTTTCCAGAAACAAAAATCATGAGATTGAAGGCTGTGTTTCCATAATATCCATAATATCATTATGTATATATAGTCCCAAGGCTTGCTATCTTGTAAAGTCTAAATAACTAAAACACAAGCTACGAAAAAAATCCTGTAATTCTACAACTGAAAGCAGTACATAATTCTAGCGAGAAATCATCTTCTATTAATCCAGTCCTTCATTCTAAAAATCACTTCTTGCATAATGGATTTCTAGAAAAGAAATGCTTGCTGTGCTTCTGAGGGTTTTAGGGACACCCTCAGGAGCACACATAATTAGTACTCATTAATTTGCATATACTTGCTCACTCCATCCTTACATGTGAAACCTGGTTTAGATATATTTCAAAAATCTAACTGAATTGCTTCACCAGCAGATGGCAGATTTTTATTTTTGTAATGAAAACTAATTTAAGATCTGATAGGATTTAGGGCAGCACTGTGTTGCATTGAAAACTTTTTGTAATTCACACATTTAAAAAATATAACAAAATGTCTTATAGATTACAATAACTAAAAAGATATGAGGACATTTTCATCTTGTTCTGGAATTGGGATGAAACAAAATCTAGGCAACATGAAGAGGGCAAGGTTAATATACAGGTAGCCCTTAAATTACAACAGTTCATTTGGTGACTGCAAGGTTACATCAGCCCTGAAAAAAGTGACTTATGATCATTGCAGTATCCCCGTGATCACATGGTCAAAATTCAGATGCTTGGTAGCTGACTCATACATGACAGTTGCAGTGTCCCGGGGTCATGTGATCTTTCTTTTGCAACCTTGTGATCAGGAAAGTCAATGGAGAAGTTAGATTCACTTAACAACCATGTTACTAACTTAACAACTGCAGTGATTCACTAATTGTGGCTAGAACGTTCGTAAATGGGGCAAAACTCACTTAAGAAATATTTAGCAACAGAAATTTTGGTCTCCATCGTGGTCTTAAGTTGAGGACTACTCGTATATTGCTCCCATTCTCTTTTCAGCAGTTATTCATGTGTGTGATTTGCCATTGACCCATCTATGTTCTCAGTTACTGTGCACTTTCCCTCCTTCCCATCAGCTTCTTGCATTTCTCCCTATTCCTTCTGCCCCAAACTACTTCTGGGACAGAACAGCTCTATTTTGCTTCATATGTGGCCAATATGTACATGTTTCACTTTGAAAACGGACCATTCAAAACCAGTTGTTCCTTCACAAAATAGATCACATGCAGAAGGTTTTGCACATTGTTATATTCAATATCCTCTATTGTTTTTATCAGCTATTAAAGTGGATGTACTATTTGAGAATTTGGAGAGACTAGCTTTCATATATAATTGCTATATTCTCAGCATTATGAACAGATGAAATTTAGCTAGTGGGAGGTAGTTAATACTGATGACTCTGGAGCAAAATTGCATGGAAAGATAAGAAAAATATACAGGTAGTCCTCAATTTATAATCAGTCGCTTAATGACATTCGTAATTATGACAGAAAAGGTGAAAAAAATTTACCATATTTTTCGGAGTATAAGACGCACCGAAGTATAAGACGCACCTAGTTTTTGGGGACAAAAACAAGAAAAGAAGAAAA
>JANHFT010003017.1:149948-170433 GCA_032467955.1 Pseudoxenodon macrops | reverse complement strand
GGGGACGGGGGGACAGGACACTTGTGGTGGCGAAGTGCTAAGGCAGGACTTCCCTCAGACCGTCCCCTCCCTCTCATTATAATCTCTTTCCTTCCTTCTTTATTCTTCCTTCCTCTTTCCTTATTTTTCCTTCCCTGCTCTCTTCCCACCTTCCCTCCTTTTTCTCTGTTTCCTCTTTCCCTTTCTTCTTTCCTATCCCTTCTTGGATGCTCAAATGCAAAAGGGGAAACATTTCTCCTTTTGTTTTGCTTTTAGTTTGTTTCACTAGCCCTCCACCAGCTAAAACAGCTCAGGAGGGGCCCATTTTGGCTGGCAGAGGGCTGCAGGACGCCGTCACAGCCGAAAATGGAGCCCGGAAGGACTGCGCGCAGCCTTCCCGACCTCCCTTTTTTCTGGCAGAGGCACTGTGGGCTAGTCCTTTGCTGTTTCCGGGGTGGCCGCGCGGGCCTGATCCGGGTCACGGGCATTGAGTTTGATACCCCTGCCCTATACCATTTTGGACAAACGGACATGGTACTTTACTGCAGATATATACAGTCTGTTTTCACGATGTGTGGATGCTGACATCTTGAAGACAGTGATGCTTTGCTGTTTGGTTAGCAATTCTACTACACAGGATAGGAACTGCAATGCAATGATATAATATTTCAGTATAGTATCTTTATATCAAGTTATCACCCTTCTCCAAAGACAATTAGAGCACACATCATGGTTACATAATCTTTCTTTCTTTCTTTCTTTCTTTCTTTCTTTCTTTCTTTCTTTCTTTTTCTTTCTTTCTTTCTTTCTTTCTTCAAGAATCACTGGTCTGCACAAAGTCTCTTTGCTGTTTTATCATCATGCCGACGCACTCGTTCAAGATCACTCGGGAAAACTGCAAGGCGATGCGGGATACTGAATTTAAATATTCTAGAACCACCTGGGTGTTAAGAACCAAATGTCCAAGTATCAGAACAGATTGAAGACCACATCTGGCTTTCAGGCCAGGCCAATGTCCCTAAAGTTCTCTATAGGATACAATAACATTTTTTTAAGAATGTGCTTATCAGTGTATCTCGGGAGATACAAACGTTTAGTGCAACTGTGAATTTTGGGCAACGCCTGGTCTGGATTTTGTTCATCTGCGTCAACAATAGTTATTAAGAAATTGTCCATCCCTTCTCCTGGAATGTGAACAGTTCCTGTGAGAAAAGCTGAAGAGAGAACAGAAATCAAACAATGCATTGTAGTATAGAACATCACTTGGGGACCTAGTCTTCACACTTAGCTCTAATATTTTTCCCAATAGCTCTGAGAAGATAACATGTTCCCTTTCTCTATCTTCTCTCCATCTGTACCTTTTTGAGGAATTGATGTAATATATACATTTATTTATGTGATTATATTCTCTATGATTGTATCAGAGGTGGGTTCTGAATCTTCTTACTGCTGGTTTGCTTAGGGTCACACCTCGAGTGCGTGCGCAAAGCGTGCGAGCGAGTGCATGCACGGCAGTCAAAAACTAGCTTCTGCGCATGCGCAGAAGCAAAATCCAAGATGGCGACACCCACAGAGCCACCGACAGAACCGGCTCTCTGACGTCACCGCGGAGTTACTACCTACTCTATAGAACCAGATAGAACCGGTAGGAACCCACTGCTGGATTGCATGTTAAGAGTTTCTAAATCAACGATCATTGTATCAGAATAGTTTATTTGGCTCCTTCTTTTTCTTAGAATAATAATATTGTTTTTGTTTTTTGTTTTTAAAGAAGTAGTTCTTACCAAGAAAATCCTTCTTGCTTTCTTCAGGAAGGTCATGAAATACTGTCCAGAAATTCTTGATTGTTTCATCTGACTTATCAAAACCTTCATATTTGGCGTTCTGTAGAGAGAATAAACATGGACCTCCCTGTTAATGGTTCTGGATAGCATCTAAGGCCACTCTGCATTTGAAGTGCTAAGGATTCCTTCTAGTTTTTCCAACGTAGTTTCAAACAACTGTTGCTCCTTTCCCTCCATGTCTGTAAAACTGTAGAGACTCAAAAGATAACTGCAAGCATTTCTGAACCTGGGAACTGATGGACATTGGACTGGGATGCAACTCCCAATTTTGGCCTTAGGGACATTTGCTGACTAATATTCATGGATCAAATGATACATTCTGCCTTTATTTCCAGTGTTATTAGACATAAGAAATTCCAGCACGGTTATATATTTTGCAGTGCTTTCAGTATGGATCAGCTCACGGTATCTATACAGGTAGTCCTCAACTTACAATCGAGTCCAGAATTTACATTGCTAGGTGAGAAATGTATTAAGTGAGTTTTGCCCCATTTTGCAACTTTTCTTGCCACAGTTGTTAAGTGAATCACTGCAGTTGTTAAAATAGTAACACAGTTGTTAAGTGAATGTGGCTTCGCTGTCGATTTTGCTTGTCGGGAGGTCGCAAAAGGCGATCACATGACCCCGGGATGCTGCAACCGTCCTTAATGTGAAGCAGTTGCCAAGCATCCGAAAAAAATCACATGATTGTGGGGATGGGGCAATGATCATGTGTGAATAATGGTCATACATCACTTTTTTCAGTGCCGTTGTAACTTCGAACTGTCACTGAACGAACTTCAAATGGTCACTAAACGAACTGTTGTAAATCAAGGATTAACTGTAGTCCAAGCAAATTCTCTACTTCATTTGAGACACCTCTAGGCTATGGTCTGGTTCTGGTGCTCAAAGCTTCATTTCGGCAAAATACGATATTTATTTTGATAGTGCACCTTTCTAAATACTTAGCTATCTGCGTTTGCTTGCGCTCACATTTTCTACCCCAATACATATTTAAGGATCGATCAAGTTTTATGTGTGACATTCAGCCCTCCCGCAAATTCGAAGAAAAATAATAGGAGTTCCACAAGGACACTGGAATAAATACAGTGGTAATATTCAGCCGGTTCTATCCGGATTGCGCAATCCAGTAGCGCCGACTGCGGGAGGCTCCTCCTACCCGCCCAGACGTCCTCATGTCCCGTTTTTGTCCCTCTGCGCATAAGGCTCCGTGCATGTGTGGAAGTGGCGTGCGCGCTCACACTTGTGAAGCAGTAGCGAAGGTAAGTGAACACAACCCCTGAATAAAGACCAGAAATATAAAGATTGAAGCGGAGGAGCAAGTTCTACCTTTTCTAATTGGTCCCAGTTGTATGCGGTATGTCCAAACAGGATACTACGGAGTTCATCAGGAAGAAACATTTTCCACGTTGTACTCGGGCAACCTCTTTGAAATCCACGTACAAAGTCCTCAAACTGCTTCTTCACGGAATCATTAAATATGTAATTCACATAAGCATCTACGTATTCTTTTCTGTAAATATGTGCATTCGGTTATTCAGTAGACTTCATAAAAGCGAAAAATCGGCTCATAAAACAGTGCTTATGGGCTTGCAGAGCCTGAGGGAGAGAGAACGTTGCAGCCCGCTCCAACTCCCAGCATCCCTAGGTTGTGTCGCTCTGTCCCGGAAGTGGGCACAATTCTGGATCAGCCATAATTCATTGCAGCTGCTCAAAAAAATGGCCCTCGTTTTCGGGACAGAGCCATGTGGCCTATGGATGCTAAGGTGTGGAGCAAACTGCTGTCCTCCGCCAACGTGATCTCCGGAGCTTCCAGGAGATCTATAGAAAGTAAGTGCGAGATCGTGACAGGGTGGGGAGGAGAATGTGGGTCCTGATGGGGTGGGAAGCAAGCCCATGGTCTGCAGGGACTGGAGGGATAGAAAGTGGAACGTGTGGTGCCTCAGGGTAGGGGAAGCCTTAGGAGGCTAGGCCTTGGGAGGAACAAAAAGTAACATATAGTGGAAAAGGAAATACATTTCTATCACCTAACTACTACTCTTATCCCCCCTGCATCAGGAAATTCTGAGTTAGAAACTGTCAAGATTAATTCTTTTTCAAATATTTACCGTATTTTTTGGAGTATAAAACGCACCTGAGTATAAGACGCACCATAGTTTTTGGGAAGGAAAATAGGGGGGGGGGAAATCTGCCTACCAGGTATTCATCTGGCTTAGTCTGGTCAGTTTCAGCCCATTATTTTATCCCCTGGTTAGGACTGAAAAAAAGCTTCTAAAGCACAGCTGATAGAGAGAAGCAATGAAAAAAGCCTGCAAAGCCCAGAAGATGGTTAGCACCTGGCTAGGTCTGGAAAAAAAGGTTCTTCGGAGGGAGTAGCAATGAAAAAAGCCTGCAAAGATTGTTTCACTCTTCACTCGCCTTGTTAAGTCTGAAAAAAAGCTTTTGAAAAAATCAGCCTCTATTGGGGGGGGGGGAGTGTTTTATACTCTGAAAAATACGGTACTATCCAAAGGTAACTATAATTAAAAGTCAACAAGCAAACCTATTCCTGGGAAAACTTGCCTGTTGTATAAAGTAACAGGTACGTTGGCCCCGTTTTCTTTCAAGTCAATGATGGATCCGTTATCCTCTTCTACCTGCAGAGCGATAAGGGTACAAAAGATTAGCATGGATGGTTCGGCTTCCTTTTCAGAACGTTAGGCATCATGTGCAGATGGGTGAAATATAGAAACGAACATTTCCATTCATATTAGTAGGGCTGGTATTCCACATCATTGTCAAACACTTTGGAAAAGGCAAGTGATAACCAGAGGAAAGGACCTCATGTTGTATTTGGATGTCAGTTCTAGAACTATCCAAGCCAAAATGAATGATCATCATTGTTAAGGCAGCAAGCTAGCTTCTAACTGCAATGGATCACCACGACTGTGTGGTTGTGGAAACAATGGTATATGCCTATTATCAAACACAGGCCACGAATGAAGTACAGTACTTGTATCAGGCATTGTGAGACAAGTACATAAATGCAAGTGTATCATATTTTGACATTCATGATTTATTACAAATTCCACCATGGGCATCATCAGGGAGTGGTCAATGATGTCAAAACGGCAAACTCGATCGGTTGACTGACCATCACTGTGTGGTGAAAAGTGCAACTTGTGTTAAAAACCGAGGGTTGTTGATTGCTGTGTCACACCTGCCTCTCTGATGCTGACCCCCCAGTATGATGGGTCTGGATGTCATTGTGAATTACATTTCTAGTGAATTGTAGAATTTATGTTGTTTTACTGCTATGATTTTTAGGACTGTTGTACTGAGTTAACAAAGCTGGATGTGCCTGTATCTATATGCATATATACAGCTACTTGTTAATTAGTGCTTATGAAAACAAAAGCTAGCAGAGATTGTCCACCCCAAGGATAAAACACCGAGACACAAACTAAGCAAGGTGATATATGCAGTGCAATGCAGTGGGATGTGCAGATTCCCTACCCTGATAAAACAAAACAACCACTTCACAAGTGCATGGCACAACATAGGAGAACAAACCCATCAGAAGAAGATTTAGGGGTCCAATGTATTTGAAAAATAAAGGGTCGCTTTTTTGAAGGCAGCAAAGTCCACATTCAGGTTAGAGAGGACTGCTGGTTTAAAAGAGGATTCAAAGAGGCTATCCATGTTAAAAATGAGCAGCCCTCATTTTTAACATAGGCAAGGGATAATCTGTCTCTTGTCTACAATGTAGTCCTTTTTAAGCAGGGGCAAAATCCAACAGGTTTTGACAGGTTCTGGAGAACCGGCAGCAGAAATTTTGAGTAATTCGGAGAACTGGCAAATACCGCCTCTGGCTGGCCCCAGAGTGGGGTGGGAATGAGATTTTGCAGTATCCTTCCCCTGCCACGCCCACCAAGCCACGCCCACAGAACCGCTAGTAAAAAAAATTGGATTTCACCACTGCTTTCAGGAGTTCCAAGAAGGTTCCACACCCCTTTGCACTCTGAGTCAGGTGACTCTGAGGGCACAGGTAAACCCCCAAGTGGCCTCAACGACTCTCAGAGAGGGCTAACAACCAGATTACTGCAAAGAAATATGATCCTTCCATTTCCCCCCCTCCCCCACACATCCTTCTCAGAACTAATCCTTCCATCCTCCCTACTATCCTGTCAGAACTGATCTGAAGCTTCTTGGGTGAGAAGTGAAATGTCTTTTTCTTCATCAAGAAAAAACATAATCCAGTAGACTTTTTTTGGGGGGGAAAGCACCTTTGAGGCAACCTTGACTTGGATGACTGAGAATCTCCATAGACATTTAGCATAAATTCAGCAAACAATTAAATTAAACCATGGTTTCAGGGGTGAAATCCAGCAGCTTCTGGAGAACCGGTAGCGGAAATTTTGAGTAGTTTGGAGAACTGGCAAATACCACCTCTAGCTGGCCCCAGAGTGGGGTGGGAATGGAGATTTTGCAGTATTCTTCTCATGCCACACCCACAGAACCAATAGGGAAAAATTTTGAATTTCACCCCTGAGTGGGAGGGAGTCTTCTGGGACATTGGATTGCCATAGAAATGTCGCTGGAGAAAAAGCATGCAGCATGGCATTGTGTTCTTTGTCAGTTAGCTCAAGACACAGAGATTGGTGTCTGGTGATACCCTTCAAATTTAACTTGGCTCGTAGCTAGCTGGGCAAGGCTCAATTTTAACTGAGTCCTGATCAGAACTGAGTTTCTGCATCTCCAGAACCAACTTTGGAGGCTCTATATGGACAGGTTATGAGAGTGACCTGGCACTTTGGGTTGCTTTTTGGGAGTGAAACATAAAGGGGTACCCTAAAGAAAGGAGCGATGAAAGAATGTTCCATTGATAGGATGAGAAGACTTAACCATGACTCACTGAGAGCTCTCAGAGGTTCTGTGATGCTTTTCTGGATATGCATATTTTATTGTTTTAACTTTTTTATTACATAAAACCCACACAGTCAAATGGAGTCAGGCATTTTTTTAAATCCATAAAATAAATAAATAAATAAATAATATTTTTCTGCTATTGTTTCTAATACAATAAAATAGTTGGGAGGAAACAGTCAACTATTTTGTTGACTTAGTATTTTTAGTATCCAGAAGGTAAACAAGGACATATACAGTAATTATGTGGCCTCAAATAGCTTTGCCCTTTAATTTAAGTCCAATTAAATAACAACAGGCAAAATTTAATCTGCAATTAAATGTTTAATTGCATAATATACCAATTAGCTGCAATTGTAACCATATTACCAGTGCACAGAGAGAAAAAATGAATACTACATTGTTGGTTTTTCCTTTACTATCAGATAAACTCAGATCAATTGAGCTCATCTGTAGAATTAGGGTAAGTTTTGCAACTTTAACTATAAAAATATTGTTTGTGTAGCAGCACCATATACATATTTATGTATTGGCAGTTATGTGAGTATAATCATATTACAGCTATAAACTATTTCTGTACTCCAGTTCTTGACACTTCTGTACAAAATCTTCTATACTATTTAAAACATATATAAACATATATGGCATCTAGTGCAGTATAACCTTGCATAGTGACTCTTCCAAGCTACTGTCCCATTCTCTTATTTTCATTGCCAAAATTATTTATTTTTATTTATTTTACAATTAACACAATGGATCCAAGCAATCAAAAACATAAACCTGGGACAGTTGTAACATGAGATAAAAAAATAAAGTCCATTCCAGAATATCCAGATTTGGCCACTTTCAATTCTCTTAAATATTAAATTCAATTTTCTTTGGAAACTTTTTGTGTGTGCAGGAACAGTTCCATGCAGGTAAAAATGTGCAGATACAATAGATTTTTAAAGAATTCTGGAAAAGGAAAGTAATGACATCTGCATGCAATGTGCATAAAGACTAAAGACAGCTTTTTCCAATCTGATACCCTTCCAACTGAATTGTCAGTCAGCACAGCGGTTCACAGTTCTAATGTATCTGGAGAGCTTTACATTGTAAAAGGCTGGGCTAAGCTATTAAATAAAATGAAAAAGATCTTTGTGTGAAAATAGTCCATAGGAAAATTGGAACTTGTTTTTT
This sequence comes from Pseudoxenodon macrops, assembly GCA_032467955.1. NCBI lineage: Eukaryota > Metazoa > Chordata > Lepidosauria > Squamata > Pseudoxenodontidae > Pseudoxenodon > Pseudoxenodon macrops. The sequence goes on along the minus strand of JANHFT010003017.1, from coordinate 162,526 downwards.
CATGGCATTTAGAAACCAACTACTGAAACTTAAGAAAATCTTATTTTATGTCACATTCCTCTTCTTTCACCTTCTCTTTTTAAAAATAAAATATCTTAAAATTCTTAGGCTGGTAAATACCGTAGTAGCAGGCCCAAAGTCACTTGGCTTCACAGATGAATAACGATTTAAATGAGGGCATTCCCACTCTAAGCGCTAGACACTAGCTGCTATGTCAGTGGGGGGGGGGCCTAGTGGGGACGCAGTGGCCTAGCGAGTAAGACATACAGCTTGTGGACTGGAAGGTTGGCAGTACGAGACCCAAGTACCACAGGATGAGCTTCCATTCTTGTTCCAGCTGCTGCCAACCTAGCAGTTCGAAAGCATGCCAATGCAAGTTGATAAATAGGTATCACTTTGGTGGAAAGGTAACAGTGTTCTATGTGCTTCGGTGTATAGTCATGTCGGCCACATGACCACGGAAGTGTCTTCGGACAATGCTGTCTCCTTTGGCTAGGAAAGGGAGATGAGCACCACCCCCTAAAGTTAGACATATCTGGAGAGGTGAAACCTTTACTTTTACCTGCTATGTCAGCATGCCACTCATTCACAAACATTGCATTCAAAGCAATATTCTGTTAATAAATCATAAATTGTATAATGAGGTCCAAGACAACATTGATGTGCTGAATGAATTATGCAGTATTCCTCCCCCCCCCCAAACTGCTTACCTGACTAATGTCACTGGTCCATGCTGCTTTTTCCTGCCGCGAAGGAGCTAAAAGGACCACTGTAAATGGAGGTGCACCTGCAGGATCTACCACAATTTTGAAGTCAAGGTGCCCAAATACTTGACCAGAACCTTTTGCTTCATGATTGAGAGAGAAACAGAATTGGGAAGTTACAGGTTGAAATGGAGATTACATCATAGTGCAGAGACAAGTACTTTCCATAGTGAGGCATAGATATCACCAAAATTTAAAGTACACATTTAGTATCTTTGACCAGTGATATTTTTAAACATTGCAGACTCAAGCAAATGTAAAAAAAATTGGCTCACAGAATTTATAATTAAGCAAATTAAAATTTATATTATATGTTCCAGTTAAAACATATTCACTTGAGGCAAAAATATATACATCTGACTGTTATGACAATATAGCATTGAACTTTTAATTGGCAAGACACCTAATTCAGAGCTACTCTGTGCTAATACTAGAGAAAGCAAAATAGAGGTACAAACTGTGTAGTGATTTTTACGCCAGCATTATTATTTCTAAACCTTTTAAAAATTAAAATAAAAGTACAGAATATTCCTTTCCTAAGTAATTATTTTTAAAACGTAAGGTCTGGCAAGGTGTTTGAGATTCCTTCCATGAAGTAAAGTCATGTAGCAGGTTCTAGAAAATATGCCTTCTCTGTCATAGTATTTCTGCCTGCCCTAGAGGCACAATGGTTTCAATGCAGTATTGCAGGCTAACTCTGCACACAGCCTGGAGTTCAATTCTGACAGGGCTTAACCTTCCATTCTTCAATGGTTGGTAAAGTTAGAACCCAGATTGTTGGGCGCAATATGCTTACATTGTAAAGCTTCCAGAGAGTGCTGTAAAGCACTATGGGGCAGTATATAAGCCCAAGTGCTATTGCTATTGTTAGTGTCTAACCACAAGGTCCCCAATCCTGTTGACTTTCCATAATGTATTCTAAGTCTGATTGTTGCCTTGAGAGGTTTAGACTAGTGTATAGGATGATTCCATCCTGAAATGACTTAGTTGGAATAAATTGTGGTTTAGCGTCTGTTATGCTAAATTCTGTTGTTTTGTGTGCTTTGTTATGGGTTCTGCTTTTAACCATATGTAAAGAAGCCCAAAATTTATTTATTTACTAAACAAATATATATGGCCATCCAAATCACACATGGTGACTCTGGGTTGCATATAACAATAAAAAACCACAATTGAAAACCCCCAAACCTCTCTATCTCCTCATATGTATAGAGCTAGACAAGTAGAGACAGATTTCTTGGCATGATTTTGGAGATGGATTACCATTTCCCGTCTGCCTATGACAGAGAAACAGCGACTGGCCAAACTCACCTGGCTGGCTTTATGCTTAAGGCACAACTAGAATTCAGAGTCTCTCAGTTTCTAGTCTGGTATAATGATAAATAAATCAACACACACACACACACACACACATATATATATATATATATATACACACACATCTTTTTATTTCATGAATTAGAATTTTTATTAGTAACACTCTCTCTGTCTATACTAATATTTCATTAAGCAAAAAAAAACAAATTCTATTTTTTAAAGAAAATTTTACAATTCCATAAAACAATTTGATAGAACTTACATTCATCATCATTCATCTCAGTTTCCTCAAACAGTGTGCATTCTATTAATGAAAGGACGCCTCCTGCCTAGAGACATAAATTGCATTTTTTTTCAGAAATCTATTTCACCATTCTTCAGTTTAAAAGTATATGAAATTATGTAACAAAAGGTACCATATTATTTATTTATTTTTGTCAAGCACGTATAAGATAACATATATAGGTATAAACATGATTTGAAGACATGAAATGAATACGAATAAAAGGGAACATTAGGACAGAGACGGTAGGCCAGCTGGTGCGCTTATGCACACCCCTTACAGACCTCTTAGGAATGGGGTGAACAGTAGACAGTCTAAGGTTAAACTTTTGGGGGTTTGGGGAAGAAACCACAGTCAGGTAGTGCATTCCAGGCATTGACTACTCTATTGCTAAAGTCGTATTTTCTGCAATCGAATTTGGAGTGGTTTACTTTACATTTGCATCTATTGTGTGCTCATGTATTGTTGTGATTGAAGCTGAAGTAGTCATTGACCAGAAGGACATTGTAGCAGATAATTTTATGAACTATACTTAGGTCATACCAAAGGCGGTGTAGCTCTAAGTTGTCTAAGCCCAAAATTTCAAGTCTGGTGGCATAAGATATTCAGTTGCGAGCAGAGGAGTTTAAGGACTCTTCTCATGAAATATCTCTGGACACGTTCAATTGTATTAATATCCAACATGTAATGTAGGTTCCAAACAGATGAGCTGTATTTGAGAATTGGTCTAGCAAATGTTTTGCATGCTGTGGTTAGTAGTGTAATATTACTGGAGAAGAACCTACGCAAGATTAGGTTTACAACTCTTAATGCTTTTTTGGCAATGTTGTTACAGTGGGCTTTGGCACTTAGATCATTAGATATAAATAGTCCAAGGTCCTTGACAGAGTGAGGGTCATCTACAAGGTCGTGTCCACTCAGCTTATATTTTGTGTTCTGATTCTTTTTGCCAATATGTAAGACAGATCATTTGTTGGTTGATATTTGAAATTGCCAATTGTTTGACCATTCTGATAAAGTCAAGTTTTTTTTGAAGGGTAGCAGCATTGGTGGTGTTAAATAGTTTTACATTGTTGGCAAAGAGAACACCGTTGTTTATAATATGATCGCAAAGGTCATTTATGTAAAGTATAAAGAGTGTTGGTCCTAGAACACTACCTTGAGGGACACTGCTGTTATCAGGTGCAGGATTTGATAGGGCATTCGCTATTTTGACCACTTGTTGTCTGTCTGACTGCAACGCAGCTATCCAATTATGTAGGGTCCAGAGATGCCATAGGATCTTAGTTTTAGAAATACCACTGAACAAAGGCTTTGCAGAAGTCTATATAAATTGTGTCTATTGCTTTGCCCTGACCGAGTTTTGTAGATATGTTTTTGCAATGTAGAAGTTGTAGATTACAGGATTATTATTTTTCTGAAACCAAATTGTTTATTAGAGAGTCAGTTGTTTGTTTATAAGTGGAGGGTAATGGATTTGGTAATGATTGATTCCATGACTTTGCAGGTGATGCAGTATAAAGAAATTGGTCTGTAATTTTCAAGTAGGCTAGGGTCACCCTTTTTGAAGATTGGGATGACTGTAGCTAGTGACCATAGGTTGGGTAGGAAGCTGGTCCTGAAAGATTTTTCAAAGATTATGATTGGACCTTTCCTATATTTTAACCAGCTTAAAAATATCTTGATTGTTGTAGGCTGCCCAAAATCACTTATGGTGGGTTGGGTAGCTGTATAAATTTGATAAAATAAACAATCAATCATCTTGAGAGACACAGACCAGTTCAGGAGAAGAGGAAGCATTATACTCATCAGAGGGTACAACTCCATGAGACTTAGTTGATACTACAGCGAAAGGTAGAAAGTGATTGTTCCTAGTCACCTTCTGAGCTGAAACAATCTTTCATTTCTGTAAAATGAGACAGGGTTGATCAATCCCCATCTTCTACAGGGGGAAAAGGAATCCCTCAACACTCAAAGAAGGGAATTTACTGAGCACTGAGCTGCTTATCTGAGCAGTGAGTGGCTGATTGAAGATAAGCAGCTCAGTACTTAGAAACACTTTCTCTCTCCGAAGGAAGAGAAGCGTTTCCCTTCATCATTCTGAAAGTGAATGTTTCTTGTCCTGATCACCTGCTGCTGGGAGGCTGAAAAAAGAAAAAGATCTGACATATTGAAACATTTGTCTCTCTGAAACTATACAGGCAGGATTTTCCCTAGCCTTACCTGAGATTCTTGGGATTGAATCTGTGACAGTCTCTATGCAAAATCTCTGTTCTGCAGAAATAGGGCCTGGGAAAATGAAGATTAGCCCATCCAATGCTTAATTTGTAGTATAACAGTTAAGCCTGAGCAAACAGGCAAAATCCAATTTCAGCTGAAAAAGCCAATCCAATTTGAATCAACAATTCAAACAGGTTAGGAAAATCAATTTTATTTTATTTAGACTTCTGATCTTAGTTACCAGATTGGGCTGATCTGCATACAATTTTTGGATCAATTGGATAAAAAAAACAGGAAAACTTTGCGGCTAACTACATCTTTGCAGTTAGGTGTCTGAAATACACACACACACACACACACACACACATTGTGTAAGCCTCCATTGTTCTTTTGGAACAAATCCAGTCAGAAAATAAAAGTGAATGATATAAGGATTGAAATAAAAAGCATATAAATGAGGCCATAAATGACCAGCTTCTCAGTGAGGAATGGAGCCTGGTCCTTTTGGAATATTCATGGTACTTCATTTCCTAATAGTTTCTTTCATTCTGTTTCTCTGCCCCAACCTTTCCCCTCCCCAGTTCCAATAGTTAATCTGCTCATGGCATCATTAATCATCTCACTTCAGAAGTAGGCAATTCTGTGAAAAGTTGAAAATCTCTCCCTGCACTATCTGTGATTGTTAGTTTTTCTGACAGCTCTGAAATATAACCCTCCTGTTGTGAGTAAAGACAAGAAATTTGATTATATTTGGAAATACTGCAATATGTAGTTCATGTTTGCTGCTTGCCATTTCAGTTCACATTTCCTCATTCACCTCTTTCTGAACTGTAGATATTTGCCTTGGGTATTTCTGTTTCCTTGAGGTTTTTTTATTCTTGTGGTTTTTGTTAACCATTTTGTAAAAAAGGAAGGAATATAATAGCCTTTTGGAAGTTTTGAAACATCACTTATGACTTCTGTTATCATCCAAGTAACGACAGTGTAACCCTAGATATATATCACTGACAAAAATGGAAGAGAAATGCTTTCTTCTCATTGGACAAAGATACAAATTGTCATCCAATAAAAATGTTCCCACTGCTGGAACCAGGAATGAATGATTCCTCTTCTACCTTGTATCCTGTCAGATGCCTTCAAATAGTTTTGGGAATATCCCCAACCCTCCCATGAACTTGGTTTTCTCTTTACCACCCTTCCTCAAAAAAACAGAAAACAAAAATCTCTTAATTCTCAGGGTATCACCTTCATTTGAAAAACATAAAGTGGAAAATGTGGATGACCACCTAATGTCTCACATAGTTAACCCAAAGCAACCCAAAGCAATTGGTCCAACTTTTTAAAGTGCCACTAAAGTATGGTAAAATACAGTAATACAGGTGGCTTGCACTGTGCTTGCTGTCATTTGCCTCTGTTGCTAGGGAGTAAGAACTCCTCCCTCCTTGCTGTGGCTGCAGAATCTCAGTTCCATTCCCCCCTTTTCTTTATTTAAGGCAAGAGGTGATTCTTATGTGTCCAAAATGTAAGCTATATCTATTGCAAATAGTGACAATGGTTGATCCAAAGGCACCAGTGCAATATTTTACATATGTTTTACATATGTTTTTACAGTGATTTCCTTTCCCTTAAGGAAAAAAATGTTTGGGCTTTATGAAAAGAGAAGTGACCTGCTAAACCTGAGCCATCTTCCATCACATTAAATTTCAGTTGTATGTTGTATGTTATTTCCAGTATTGCAATTTGTATACTGCAGTTGGGTAAATCTAGGAACGAGAAGGTCTAGCAAAGGTTTGAGCAAATTCTCCTCTCAACCAAGAACCATTTTGGGAAGTAGCATGCTTCAAGAAGTCTCCATGACTTTCTTCTGCCTTATGATACAGTGACCACACATTATTTATTTTAGAAAGCTGTCTTTTAGATTTATTTAATAGGGGTTTTTTTTTGTTTTTCATTGTAAAGCAAAGTTATCAACAAGCAACTTTTTATCCTTATGAATCTCTTTCAGATTTGCCTGTTTTTCAGGTTTGTCCTTTATTTTTTCCAAGAAAACATGGTCATTGTCCCTCACAGATATCTTCTGTCAATACTTGGAACAGGCTTCTACATGGGCACTTTATGACATGATGGAGGAATCTACATGAAGGAAGACAGAGGCAATAATCAGTTTGTGAGGTGAGGTGAAATGCTTCATCAAACTGACCCTATCACTTTTTTTTGCCTCCTCAAAAAGAATCCTATCATATCCCAACTGCAGAATCCTTCAGAAATTCTGAGTCATTACAAGGCCACCTAGTGAATATGTCAATATTGTTGAAGCAAAATACAGTGATGGCTGTAGTTATGGCTACAAATATGGAATTTAAAAAAAACTTCAGCACTTGAACACTTTTAATGGTACCTCAGATAATGCAAAGATTTGTTTGTTTTTTAAATACTTAAAGAAGAGATAGAATAGAAAATGAAGCTGGAAAGGCATGGCAAAAAAGGAAGGCAAAAAGGCACCATTTAGATCAGCCAAACTGACTAAGAGATGATAAATGTGCAGATGGTATTATTAGCCCTCAATTTTAGAATTCATAGCTTGGAGCGGAGGCACACCAGCTTCTTTAGAGCCATAGAAGGGACTGTTCCAGATTGTGGAATGAATAGTGTCACTTTATTAAACTTTTCCTTTTAAAGCAGCAATAATGATATCAGAAAATTATACTGTTAAATGTCTCTGTATCAAGTTAGTTGATAGACACAAAATAGAAGATCAGTAGCAATAATGTGCAGCTCTCCTCTGAGGATTAAGATTTGAGTACTGGGGGGAAAAAATTAAACACAATGCCCTCAATCCATCAATCGTGATCCTTACATGAAAAGCCATAACTATCAAAATAAATCATGGGAGTCCTAGAACCGAAAGAAAATATTCAGATAATAAAAACATAATATTTGCATCATGGTTGTAATGTCAATTTTTAGCTCTGCAGCTGATGAAACTGAAATAACATGAGGTTTTGAATTTTGTACCTAATATGCACTGGGCGTAGCTCTCTATTACACTTTGAATATATATTATACTCTTTACTTTCAGGTAACAGAGAACTAAGTTATACAAACTCACCATGCATCAATAAAAGGCAGTGAAGAAAGGAAAGAAAGTGGTAAATTACGGCATAAAAAACGGACTTCTTCAATCTGGTCCCCAATAGAAACTGAGACTATGGGCTGCAAATTCTCCAATCCACATGGTTTCAATGCTGAGAGAGTTCCATCCGTTGTAGTTCCAAGACATTTGGACAACACCAGATTTCCATTTCACTCAATATGTGTTACTTATAAACTAAGCTTCTGTGTAATTTTATTTCTCATGCTCCCTCTGCGAATTAGAAGAACACTGAAGCTGAGATCAGTATTGGGTTAAATTCTAATAAAATATATGGGTTTGGGATTTAAAAAAAAATTACAAATCCATTATTCTGACAATTCCTTGCATACCTCATCTTAAATGACATACTAAATCTGAAACAGACAAGCAAAGACTCAAGTCTTATTAGATGAAAACCTTTTTTTACCTGTGATTTCTAAATCTTCTGCTAATTCAATTTATGTTGTTCCATATTATTTAAAAAGCTAAGACACATGCATGTTAGGCTATGAATTTAGGCCTGGGCTTTTCCTTTTCCTAATTTATTGCTATTTCATAATTAAATGAATCTATTTTAATGCTGTTGAGTCATTGCCATAAAGTGTTCTGGTGAATTTTTTTAGAGGGCAGTTCACTACTGATTTCCCTAACCCTCCCTATTTATCCAGATGGGAGACCTGCATTTGGTTGCTGAATCAACCATATGGCTGGGTTGGAGAGCACTTGCCTATAAAGTCGCCAAGAGTTGGCCACAACTGAATGGTTAAACCTACATGTGAACACTACCAGGTCTAAGCTGCAAAAATCTGATAATCACCCTATTCTTCCTTAGCATATTATCCTCTCTGCATTTTTCATCTGTAGGCTTTCCTTCTCCCCTCCCTTGCTGCCCTTTATAATAGATCTCTGATGTTAATTCACACACACACACACGCACACACACACAAACACACCTTATTGAACTGGTTTAAAACAATACCAAAATCATGTTCTAATCAAGATTTTGTACACAACCAAAACCAAAGGCTAGAATAGGCTTTTTCTGTGGTCTTGCAAATGATACCAAACAAATTTCTCAAAAGATAATTGGTGTTTTTATTAGCAGTTCCTGATGCACTTTTGATGCCAATACTGCGAAGGAACAGAAATAATGGAGAATGGTCCAAGGTAGTTTATTTCAGGCATATTTACTCTTTTTTTGAATCGACTGGGGGATCTTCCAGACTGGACATTTGACAAGATTCAAGAACAGACAGGAGACCCATCACATGATTTAGTCTTAATCCATGATATACATCAAGGAACTCACTGTCAGGAATATGCATTTCTTCAATGCACTTCATTTAGAGGCTGCTTCTCTGATGAAATTTTGAGTTTTGACTTAAGAATAAAGGGGAGAGGCTACATAGCTTCACTTTACAGATCTGAATTAGTGTTCTTCAACCATTGTAACTGAGCAGCATCTTCTGGTCTTTCCAAATGTTAGAAAATGCTAGGAAAAGGCTCTGCGGTATCCTCATTTTAGACCTACCATTGGCCACAAGCTAAAACAAGCTTCACCTTGTGAAATTGCCAGTGCATATTAAAAGGAGATTATAACATGAAGCTCTCCCTTGCCTCTATCTCTTAGAATCATGTCTCTTGCAAATACTAGAAGAGGCTTCTGCTTCTGCATAGCACCTACAGCTTTGGGGAAGCCTGTTCTTACTTTTGTAGGTGAGAAAGAAGGCAATAGATAACAGGGATGCAAAATACTGTCCCCAATTCAAAGACAACAGTTATGTCACTTCTGTGGTGCAGAGTTTTTTCAGAATTATAAATGTAAGTTGCAGTTACCTATGCCCTAAGCCCGTGATAGCAAATCTATGGCACGTGTGCCACAGGTGGCATGTGGAGCCATATCATGTCAGCTCTAGCGTGCATGCGTGCACTGGCCAGCTGATCTTTGCCCTTCCAGAGGGCGGGGGAGGCCATTTTCATCCTCAGCTGGCTTCAGGAAAGCCTTCGGAGCCTGTAGATGGTAAAAAAATGGATTCAAAGGGTCTTCCGAAAATTTGGAAATGAACTTCCGGTAGGCCTCCTGAAGCCTCGGGAGGGTGAAAATGGCCCAACGGGCCAACTGGAGTGAGGCCTGCATGCATGCGTGGCAGGATGCAGCATGGTGATGGTGGTTGTACGTGCATGCATGGAGGAGGGCATTGCATTATGGGTGTGGGCACACATTTGTGCAATCCCACCCCATTCCCACCACCTTTGGCACATGATGGCAAAAAGGTTAGCCATCACTGCCCTAAACAGTTAATACACTTACACATAAATTAGGGCATAGCCCTCAGTGGCAACTTATGACAGGGGTTGTGAGTGATGAGAAATAGCACACCATCCTGGGGAGATGAAGGTTCCCTATATGCAGCAAATTGTAGATATGCCCCACAATGTCCTTTTAGACTGGGCAAGCCTTCAAAGGGCTTCCTCATTCTCCAAGGGTTTGGGTGAAACACTTCTTTGAAATTGCTTTCCCTTTGAAAAGGGAAATGGCTGTCTTGCTATATGCTTGGCAAATGTAAAAGCTCCTTGCAGCTTTTGGAAGTGCCAGTCAAAGTTACAAGGTGACATAGTGTGCACTAATGAAGTAAATCATATTACCTACACGGTTGATGGAGGCACATAATGATGAATTGTGGCTGCTTCATATCCCCTACTTTATTTATTCTCCCTACAATATACAAGGAGAAGTGGGGGAGGAGAAAATCAATGAAATATTGGCCTGATGTCAATTAATTTCTGGTGAGGATATGGTGGCATTATAATGTTCAGTTGTTATACTGAATAACTTCATTTCTAGTGTCAGCCTAAACGTCACTACTGCCATTGCATATGCGTTTCATTGCAAAGGGACCCTTTCAAAAAGGGTAAATGTTTGTGAAGGACCTGACATATGTATACAATTATATATAAATCTGATGCTTTTAGACACACTCATAAGAAATTTGATTTGATCCGATCATTAATGTCATTAAAATCAACTTCTTGCTCACCAAGATAGGCCACAATATTTTTTAAATTCACTGAGAGTTGTAGTCCTCTTAAAGACTGAAGTGGACAAGGCTGAGTTTTCTAAAAAAAAATTCAATGGGGGAGTTATTAAAAGGCTGTTGGGTACACAGAAACCAGCTATCAGTGTGAAATAGTATTGTGATTTTCCTCTATCAATACAGTGATTGTTCAGATGTTTGCCACTATATTTAGTTGGATTGGTTATGGAAGCTTCTGAGACATGGAGAAAGGTTGAAAAGCACAGCTTGCCTATAGTCCATTGGGCACTTGTGAAAGCTGGCATAATGAGCCCTGGTGGCACAATGGTTAGAATACTCAAGGTTGACTCAACCTTCCATCCTTCCAAGGTCAATAAAATAAGGACCCAGATTGTTGGGGGCAATATGGTGACTCTGTAAACCACATTGTGTAAATCACAATGCTATAAATCATTGTGAAGCAGTATATACATCTAAGTGCTATTGCTACTGATATAACGCTAATTGTTTCTCTAATATGACTTTGTGACTTTGGCTAAGCTAACAAGAGGACATGCATGATAGATTAACAAATACTTCCGCTCTACTGAAACAAATGAGGATTTCCTGTTTATTATGCTTTGGAATACTCCTTGTATATGATAAAATCAATGCCCCTTTAATGCATTCAGGAGATTGCTATATATAGTCATTAAGATATTCCTTAGACTAGATAGACTAAGTGAAAATTTTGCTCAACCACAGAGTCCCTCTGTCTCTCTGTGTCTCTCTGTCTCTCTCTCTCTCTGTGTCTCTCTCTCCCTCCCTCCCTCTCCCTCCTGTCCCCAGGGGTGAAATTCAGCAGATTCTGACAGGTTCTGGAGAACCGGTAGTGGAAATTTTGAGTAATTTGGAGAATCGGCAAATATCACCTCTGGCTGGCACCAGAGTGGGGAGGGAATGGGGATTTTGCAGTATCCTTCCCCTGCCATGCCCACCAAGCCACGCCCACAGAACCGGCAGGGAATTTTTTTGAATTTCACCCCTGCTTGTCTCCCTTTGTCTTTTTGTCTTTCTGTCAAACCGATCGCACAAAATAGTTTTCATGGAAATAAAATTAAGATTCCCCCTTCCTTGTGTATTCCACTTTGATTTTTTTTAGAGAAAAATCAGGATTGGCATAAAAGTAAATAAATAATATGGACAGTCAGTCCTGAAGGCCAAGAGCATCTTTGGGATCTTCCATTTAGTATTAATCACTCCCACATCCATTATCCACTGGGAATCCATCCCAATGTTTTCATTGTCTTTGATTCCCCAGAAGATTCTTGTTTTAACCACAGACAATCTAACTTTAGTTTTCCAACGCTACAACTGCTCCTGGACTCTCAGATTAAGTCTGCTTTAGTGTTAAGAAGGCAGCTGCTCTGTCCAACTATCTTTTACATCTCACTGCAGCTGGGAAATTTGCCAACCTCTAAAGTAGAGTTTATGGAATGAACAGAAAAACATTGCTGGTGATTTGGGAAGAAGACAGCCAAGGCTTTGGGGCTTAAATCAAATAGTATTTTATTAAAGATAATAATAGGAAGTATCACTGTTGAGTCACTTACTTCTATCCTAGAAAAGAGGAGTGGAGTAGAGTGGCAATAGGCCAACGGTGGTCCATAGTTTCACATGGAAAAATGACTTACAGTATGTGACTATTTATATATATCTTTCATTCATAAATTCAAGGCAGTATACAAAGCACTCCTTTTTTTCATGTATTGCAGCGCTTTTATTTTCCTTTCACAATGAAGTGTTGGGCATTACAATTCTCAACTTCTGGATGACTTACAAATTTT
>JANHFT010003017.1:113167-128419 GCA_032467955.1 Pseudoxenodon macrops | reverse complement strand
CAGGCACACATGCACAGAAATACACAGCAAACAGTATATATCATCTGTGCTGTTTGCTGGGAGGCAAATTGCTGGGAAGCAGAGGCAGATTTTTTTTTCTTGTTTTTTTGTTTTTGTCCCCAAAAACTAGGTGCATCTTATACACTCTCCGAGAAATACGGTATACCAAGAGTTTGATACTTTTCCTAGCTCTTTTCTCCAATTCCAGTTATCAAACATGGGCAGTGTTTCCAGTGCTGCAGTTAGGAAAGATTAAATTCTGGATTTACAATTCTTATTTACAAATTACTGCAAATTATTCCACTTCATATGGTCTTTCTGACTCTCTTCATTACATGACAATAGCTTTATATTTCCCTTCAAATGTAGCAAAACGCCTTTTACTCTGTGGTCCTTTCCACTCATTTTTAGGTCGAGCTCTGGGGTTTGCCCTATGGCTGCATTTCACTTATTTGCTTGAAAGAGCTCCCCTTGCAGGTTTCCAAGCTGACACATGGACTGAGAGGTGAACAAAATGCAGTGACTAACACAGCTGAGAAATGGTTTTACACAACATTCATCTTTGTTTCCTTTGCATCTATTTTCCCAGGGGCAAATCAAAAGCTAGATATATAATGCAAAATCACAACAAACAGAACACCTTCAAGCAGATAGAGAAGGCACTATATTGGGTGAAGTAAGGGCACCATTTTATATTTAGGTTCCTAATCAGTGTCAGAATGCAAAAGGAAGAAACTAGAATGGCAGGCTTGTATTACCAAGCCATCTTGGGTACAGATGAAAAGGGGTGGACTGCTCTTTTCCAAACAAGGGTAAACAAAATTGATGGCAATCATGCAATCTAGTGCCAGGAACTAAGTATGAATATAGCATTCTTCTCCAACCCACATACTCTTGTGTGTATTTATTATTGTGTTATTCCCCCTTTTGTTTAAATCACTGTAAGAAAGGAATTAAAAAAAAAGATGGAAAAAGACACAGTGAATGAAGGACACATTATCAATAAATATGTGCAATTATCATAAAAATTCTTACATTCATTATCTCATTGATTAAATAATGTATAGAACCGGGTTCATTATATAATTGTAACAAATAACCAAAGGTCTCTACAAAAGTCAAAATATTAATATTGATAATACCACCACTTGCTATTGTTCTAAAACTAAATGCCCATAATAATAGAAAAGGAGAGAGAGAGATGGAAAAGAATTATTACATTTTTAAAAGGAAAAATAAACAAAAACAAGATTCCCATTGTACCTGGCTAGTGATTGTATCAAAATATTTATAGACCTTGAAATTGCTTCTATCTTATTCTGGAACAACTTTCCCCAACCTGGTGCCTCCAAGAGCATTGCCACATGCATCTGCAGGACAATGCATTGTAAAGGCTGCTTCAGAAACTGCCAGAAAAATGGGAAGATGTCTTATCTGTAATGTTGTAGTCTGATGACAGGATCCACTTTTTAGTCAAATTTAGCTATATGCATCTGCCCAATTATTTGTTTCCTGGGCATCTGAGTTCTAAGTAACCCTATTCTTAATAACAGTCCCTTTTATCTGGCAATCTTTTTTGATATCTGCCAGCCGGTTTGGATGAATGAAACTATTTGGGTAATGAGATTCTTTTGAGTCCCAATAAAAATGGAAATAGCTCAAAACCATTTATTTCCTTTGGAAGCATGAGAATAGACCCATTTAAAAAGCATAAATACAAACAAAGGAAAACATTGATAACCAGACAATAAAAGATCACAAATGATAATGGTTTTGAAAAATGTTAATATTAACTCTGAAATCTAAGACTATGAACAATGAGGAGAAAATGAATAGGAAGCTATACAGTAGTGGAGTTCTGAAAAAGAGGAAAGCTATTTTCAGTTTAAAAAACCACTATATTATGAGCACTTATGTTAGAATGATAAATCTTATCATCCAGGTCAGAATGTTTTTTATATAGTGGATACTGTAGAGCAGGACTCTCAAGCTCGCGGCCCACGGGCTGTATGAATCACGTGGCGCTGCCATGATGACACAATTTTGATACCCCTGCTGTAAAGAAACAAATGACTACCATGACTGAGAAAAGAAGCTGGAGAATCAACATAGCTCCTGCATGGAAATGATACCAAAAGGACACATATCTTTCTCAAAGACTGCAAAATATACTAAAATGTGTAAAGTTCAAATATCAGGTTAAAATCTCAAGGTTCTGTCACGTTGAAAACTCTTCTTGAGAAATCCAACGGCAGCTTTTTAGACAACTTTGGAATCAACACACAAGCAACACACATTTTTAACAGAATAATAGAATACCAGAATTGAAAGGGATCTTGGATCTTTAATCCAACCTCCTGTTCAAGCAGGAGATGCTATACCATTTCAGACAAATGACTGCCCAACCTCTTCATAAAAAAACCTCCAGTGATGGAGCACCCACAACTTCTGAGGGCAACCCATTCCACTGATTTATTGTTCTCACTGTCAGGAAATTTCTCCCTTAGTTCTAGCTTGCTTCTCTCCTTGATTAGTCTCCAACCATTGCTTCTTAAGAGAATCTACTGTCAGTATAGACCAATTCATTTCCTTTTGGTAATCTTGCAAGATTAGGTATACCAGGTGTATTCCTTTTACTAAATATCATTTGATAATGTGCATTAACACTATAATAAAATAAGTAAAACTCATAGGAATTCCTTCCTTCCAAGTATCTCCTCTTTTAATCCTATGAATCTAAGTTAATCAAAGGGCAACGTACAAGTATATCAAAACTCTTCTTTAGGAATGAGACAACAAAATCCCATTGGCAAATATGAAACTTCACAGTAAAGCCCATTTGGATGTCAAAAACGAAACAAAACAAAAAAATAATAAAAATAAATCAAGATTACATCAAACTGTAGGAATACATTTATGTATGTGATGGAAAGGGAAAAATGTGATCATACTCATATGTATACATTTGGTGCAACCTGTTAATTTCAGCACCTATAGTATGATTATCAAATAATTGGAGAATCTACAAACAGAACTGTATCTGTAAATGTGCTATTAAAAGACTCTCTAAAACAGTAAGTTACAAGCTCAAATGAAAAATTGTAAAATGGAAACTTAAACCTGAACCCGAATATAAAAAAGAGCTATTCTCAATTTTTAGCCCATCCCTGAAAGAGACTTCAGCAATATAGATATTCTCTGAGTACCGTCAGTCCAAATAGAACATGATTAAATTGGAATTTAATTTAAATCTCATGAATTTTAGTTCTGTTGGAATACATGGGGTTGTATAGCCAGTTTCTATACATATTCACTCAAAGATAAGGCCCATATATACAGAAAATGTGGCTTGTTGCTTTAATAACTATTTATAGGATTTATTTGTAACCTAATATTTATCTGGATAGCTTGCACTTACTATTTGCAAAAAGGCCAGACCTAAATGATAAGCAAATCAAGATGGCATTATGTTGAAATAAACATGTTCAGCTGTCACTTTTAAAGCCTTCATTTGTCTACTTAATTTCCAACGCTTTGGTTCTAAAATTCATATTCAGAATGGATAGGGATCTCTGGAGAAGAGATCCAAAACAACAGTGACATTTTGGAGAATGCAATGCTAACATAAATAATCAGGTACATGTAACAATAGTAGTAACAGCAGATGGAGATAGAGTGCCAGTGAAATAGTGAATAAAACAAAATTCTACCAGAAGTAAAACATCTTTCTGAATTTCTATTTTAGAACAGCTGAGAGTTTTTGTTTGAGTAAAATGCAAAATGTCACTTCCCAGAGGAAAACATAATCTTAGCAATTGCAATACAAGATGGAATAACAAATCTAGAAAAACCACAGTAACAAGTCTGCAAGGGAATGGGGGGAGAGTTTTAAGAAAACATTCCTACCTCCATCACCTGATCCAGAGCCTGCATCTGTAAGGGAAAAAAGAGGAGGAAATAAAATATCCCTGCATAAGAACAGCTCGTATATTTGCAAAGGCAGATTCCACTTCATTAAAAGTCTGCTAGCAAATTATGCTTCTGATGTCATTCCTCTGCAAATTGATATACATTGTACTCTGTGCATTTTGATTTATCCATACTCTTTTTGATGGTGTCAAGTGCCTTAAAGATGCTACTACTATTGCTGCTCTTAATTTTGATGCACAGCCCAGTGATTATCAAGTTAGATTAAGCATGAGCATTACATTTTCTTCTCAATGGTGTTTGATAAATATGCTATATTTTTAAATATACGTTTTTCAAAACAACCAAAAGAAGGACTCATGAGTTATAAGGCCATCCATCCATGATCTTTGATGCACTGACCAGAGTTCTGCATCCCCCTAATACCAGTTCAGATGTGGTATAGGCAGTGGTCAACACAAAAGATGATCAGGTGAAATGCTAGTTTTGTCCACATCATCAAGGTGCAAATTGGGTATTATCCCCCAAACCTGTATGAGACAGAATATTGTAACCTGTTCTGCTCTATGGCTTGAGTTGAAGATGGAGACAATTCCAGGACTCCATGAAACATTGCCTGGCCTGCTGGAAAGCCTTGTCCTAACAGCAAAAGAGCAGTGGAGCAGTGGAACCACTACCCCAGAATTGATGGAAGGCTTTCATTGCAGAGTGAGCTCCCGTTACTTGTCCCAGCTTCTGCCAACCTAACAGTTTGAAAGCACGTAAGAAATGCAAGTAGAAAAATAGGGACCACTTTGGTGGGAAGATAACAGCGCTCCATTCGCCTTCGGCATTTAGTCATGCCAGCCACATGACCACGGAAAAGTCTTCGGACAGTGCTGGCTCTTCAGCTTAGAAACGGAGATGAGCACCACCCCTAGAGCCGGAAATGACTAGCACACGTGTTCAGGGAAACCTTTACCTTACCTTTCATTGCAGAAGATTTGAGAGGGGGCTATAATTCTCTGGAGGACCACATGAGATTCAAGGTCACTATTTGCCCACACCTAATCTAGACCAGTGTTTTTCAAACTTGGCAACTTTAAGATGTATGGAGCATGCTGGCTGGGAATTCTGAGAGTTGAAGTCCACATATCTTAAGATTGCTAACTCTCAGTCCTACAGCAGTTCCAAGGTGGCTCCACGCCCATTTGCACTACTCAGGTGACCCTGATGACACAGATGAATCCAGGTGGTCTCAAGGACTCTCTAAAAGAATGCAAATGAACCAGCTGCCTGCAAGGAGTATAAATCTTTCCATTCCCCACCATCCAGCCAGAGCTGAAGAAGCTTCTTGGATGAGAAGCAAAACATCTTCAAAGAAAAACCAGAAAGTTCGGTTGCCTCTTGAAAAAAAACCTTTGGGACAACAATGACCTTGATGACTGAGAATCTCCATAGACATGTCCCACATATTCCAGCCTTTTTCTTTTCCAAAGCAGCTTTACTACACTATGTTCATATAGCCACAGTATAATAAAGTAAAGTACATAAGCCAGCAGGTAGATTTCAAAGAAGGTTCCATTAAACCTGCATTGTCCTTTGGGTCTCAAGAATAATAGCACTTCTTTGACACAGCAAGCAAGAAAAGTTTGAAAATGAAAATGACTATGTTTTGATGTTAAAAATACATCCATTTTGATTCTTGCTGCTTTTCCAGTTACTTGGCTATATTTGCTTAACATTCATTCAACTCTCCTCTCAGAGAACTTCATCATACTTGGAAGTGCCAGGTCAGCAAGCCAGTTCTATTAATTATAATTAAAGGAAAAACCTGCTGAGTTGGTTTTCTCCTACAGAACTTCTGTAGTCAAAAGAAATAATATCTAGTTTATAAGTTTAGTACATCTTTTTAAAGGAAGGAGAGAGGCATTCTTTCCATTCTTTGGTTCATTTTTCATCCATTGCATGGAAATTATTTTCTAAAAATTGCATATATTCCCATTTTGATGCCATAAGACTAATCAGAATGATTAATTCGGCATCTCCTATATGACCTGCCAGGGTACACTAATGTGGTAAAATACAATATAAAGATCTTGGAAATAAAATAATGAAACCTTGAAAACCCAAGGATATCCCTCCTGCTGCAACATGCAGGCATATTAAGGTTCTTGATGCTTCAAAATGCTTTAACTTTCACATAAATATTTTTACATGACCTCCATGCAATAACAGATGAAGAATGAAGGCAGTCCACAAATTAGGTGAATATCAATGCCATTGGCTCTGTGGTTTAATTTCAGTCTTAAAATGGAATTATATAATGATTAGTTAGTGGTGATGGGTAATAATGTCAGGTTTCACCTAGCATTCAGAAACAGAAAAGGATGGCTTGTCCCCACCTTGGGATTTGTCAGAATGTTATCATGAGGTTTTCTGGAGCACTGCTGTATTCATTCCTAATAATCTGCAAAGACTACTCAAATGAATTCAGGAAATTTTGAAGAGAGTCTTGTTTTATTACTAGTTTAAATATCTTCGTTGATATTAATGGCACTATAATCATACATATGTCTATATTTTATGAATCAAGAATTTTAATCAATTTGTGTCAGCCAGAGGTGGGCTTCACCTACTGTAACAAGCGGTTTGCCCAGCACCGGAAATGTGAGAACGCACGCTCGCTTCGCTCATGTGTGCACCATCCATGCATGCATGTGGCATCACAAAACACGGCAATTCACTCGCACGCATGCACCGTCCACACGTGCATGCAACATCAAACAACATGTCTATTTGCTTGCACATGTCATCCGCATATACGTGTGGCATCAAAAACACAGCAATATAGGGCAGGAGTGCACCAGAGCAGGTGGGCAGGTCGCTACTACTGGTTCACCTGAACTGGTCCAAACTGGCTGAATCTCACCACTACGCTAACTGCCTCCAATTCCAATCAAAAATTGACCAACAACTGTGTGAATTTTGAATTCAGTCTGCAGGCCTTGCCTCAGCATATTAGGTTATAAATTAATTTCATCCTCATTCTGCAGAAAACAAACCACAAATAAAAAGCGTTCAAATCAGAAAAACCTGTTTGCATACCCCTTGCATGATCCATGCATAATTGTTTGATAAACATGCAAACAAATAAAAAAATATCCCTTCAGAGAGTCTGGTAGGTGATGTGAGAAAAGGTTAATTGCAAATAATGTGAATGGATGCTCCTGAATATGGCAACTTCATGGTGATATAACAGTAACCTGTATTCAAAACTCTTTTTAAGTGAATGAATAGATAGAGTTGAAATCAACTGAGAAGAGGCATACGCAGCATGACAACATCAAACATTCAGTGAACAAGACCCTGAACCTCTAAGGGGTGCTGGCAGCGGACATTGATTGGAGTCTTGTTTTCAGAAGGAAAGGAAATGTTCAAGGCGAGAACAGGCAACAGAAGGCAAGAGGGTAGTGAGAAAAATAGCTTTTCTTTGTCATCTTGAAAAAGTACTAAAGAAACATCAGTTTTGAGATGAGACAGCTTGACAATGTCAAAACACTTATTAGATGTAGAGTTTTGTTATACATGCTATATGTCTCCAACTGGTTTGAACACAGACATTATTTTATGCACATGGACAAGCCGCACATGGTCAGACCCATTTCTTTCACCAGAACTGAACTTTGCACAATCATGTTCTAGACCAGTGATGGCTAACCTTTTCGGTATTGAATGGCAAAACTGGAGTGTGTGATGGTGAACCTATGGCAAAAAGAGCCCTGCCTGTGGGCACTTGCACAGTGGCCAGCTGCTCTTCTGGATTCCATCATGTGCATGCACGCTGACCAGCTGATCCGGTGCACATGCGCCTGGTTAGCTGCATACTGGACAGCTGCTCTCTGCTGGGTTCTGGGTTCTGGGTTCTGGCATGCACATGCGCACCAGAACCAAGAAGAGAGCAGCTGACCAGTGCGCATGTGTGCAGGACAGCTGTCCAGCATGCATGCATACAATGGAACCAGGAAGAGTACCTGGCGACAGCGCAGTTGCCCACAGAGAGGGCTCTGCATGCCACCTCGGACCCGAGTGCCATATGTTTGCCATCATGGTTCTAGATTGTGGGTATAATTGTATTTCTGTTTTCTAGCATCATGATGCCTTGTTAATAGCCATTTTATATATCATTCCTATTCTGCTTTCTCAAATCAAACATCAGTTTTAGATTGCTTATACACATTTCAGATTGAATTTTTTCATTCCCACAAATATTGGATTGCTACTGGTCTTCCTTATATTTTTCAAAAGGAATACAAGCAATTCAAAAACTTGTGATATAGTCTAAATGTTGTCCCTTCAGATATTGCTTGCCTTTGAAGAATAACTTCAAAGATTAAAATAACAAATAATGGAAAGAAGAACCATTTGTCCAATATTGTTACTTTTGGATTTATTGTCAGAGTACTTCCTGATGCTTTTGATTCCAATTTAAAACATGTCCAAGGTTGATATGAATTTTTGCTGAACATTTTCAGGTCTATTCAGACATCAGGGTTCCAAGAGAATAGTTACAGTACTTACTTCTTTTGTTATCTGAAGATGAATGAGGAAGCTTCTAACAAAAAAATGGTTAAAATCATCCCAGTAACTATGCCATGTAAAATGGAGGAACAGTGTCTTCTTCTTAACAATCTTTTCTTGCTTACTATTTGTTTGAAGTTTGATTAAAGCCAGCATATTGAATTTCATGCTACTTTAGCCACCTCAGATTGCCCTTTGAGGTGCAAAGAATGAGCATAGCTTTTTTTTATTGTAACTTGGCCCACTTTGAAGACTTCATATCAAACCCACCAGCATATTTCATTTACTTATTCCATTATAAATGAAGCCTTTCTTTTCATGATCGTCACTCTTGTTGATCTTTACAAATTAACATATAGAAAGGATTTCACAAACAAATCCTATCATTGTGCTAAGATAAAATAATTATAATGTACTCTTTCATAATTTAGTTTCAAAGTTAAATGTCAGTAATATGAATTAAGCTCGCATTCTAAACTATAGTAATTAGTATTCTTTATCAGCAAATTCATTTCTGACCCATTCCAAACTGATGAGGAATCACCTGATGTGATCACACTGAGAAAAAATATTGAGATTAGTGGTGAGTATTACTTTAAAGGAATTGATAGAGAACTGGGGTCAAGATCATCAGTGGAAATTCTACTTAGGACAAGTAAGCAAATCGGATATGGGTCAATAATGTTTATACTCCAGCCAACCACGCCAATCTCACCTCTTCCAGAATAGGGTGCTTATTAACCTTTATTGTACTTCTAAGCAGCAGAGATACTTCCCCATGCTATTGCATGCCCTTTTCTATCCAGTGCATTGAATTTTGATTATTATATTTTAGTCAAATGAGTAATATGTTTAACTTCTTCTGAAATCATACATACTTCATTAGGATTCCTATTTCATTCTAATTTCAGCATAGATTCACCTGACACTATTATTAAATTGACATATTCCAGAAAGAATTGCTATGTCCCTCATCTTTTTCTGTACCGCCTTCATTCAAAGACTTTAGTGTGCTGCTACATGGATGTTTAAATTGTTATAGCATTACACATGATTATAAACAGGTTTTAGTTAATTCTTCTCCAATATCATTTCCCAGTAATTACCAAAGAGCCACCAAGTGTCTCAACTGCTTTTCTATCCCAATGTGCCACTTTGCAATTCTGCGTAATGCAAAAGACAAATCAAAAACTCTGCCAAGGTTTCTTCCATTATATCCTTTTTTAATATTTGCTTGTTTAGCATCTTACATTGGGAAGAACTGTTACTTAAAAGCTTGCACAACAGATTTTGGATATTCTATAAACGTATTGCTATGTATAAAGGCTTATTAAGCAGAAAGTCATCATAATACTATCACCAGCTCCTCCTCCATCATTTGTAAAATGCTTTTAGGAGTACAAAGCACTTCATGTGCATTATCCTGTTATAATCAAATATTCTACTCTAATAATTATTCTTCTTTTGAATTCTTCAAACAACATTTTTAATGAATCACACATATACCATGATAACCGTGTTTATGTAAACATTTTGCTCAATTTTGTAATTGAAGTAGCCTTAGAGCATAATTTTAAGAAAAATTAACCTGAGTTTAACCATTCTGTAGCATACAGTATTCCATCTATATCAAGAACAACAAGCATAATTCCAGAAGGGTTCCATTAAAGTAAAAGAAAAAGGGCAGGCAAGAAATAACAAATAGCAATCATTATGGCATGATCAATTCTTTATAATCCTATTAAAGCTCCTAAATATAAACATACAACATCAGTAACTTTATGATAAGCAGGATTGAAAAATCAAAAGAAAGTAGAGACTTATATAAATTTATCTTGGAGTAATATCATTTATTTCAGGACACATGGGTGTGGAATCAACCCGACAAGATGCTTGCCAACTCTTACTCTTTCTAATATCAAAAGTCAGAGACTGCTTAGATGAATATGAACTTTTGCTGCTCACTTGTTGTAAAATATGTGATGTTCCACTATAAAATGAAGATATAATATGGGGATTTTCTGAGTACTCTCAAGGGCCAGTTTTCTGGAATTAGTCACATGCTTTTAACAAGAGAGAATGAATGTTTCATAGATATTAATTTGTCCATTGTACAATAAAATAAATAGAGATTTCAGTAATTGTCATCCAGGTATATGGAATGTTCAGCAAAATTCCAGAAACTGTTACTAAAAAAAGATTTGCTAATAAAATCAAATGGAAGATGACTTGGAAAGCAAGATATGAAAAGCATGCAGAGCTGAGTTCTTGAATTTTCCCCCGTTTATTTTTCTTAATCCCAGCACCACTCTGGATTACATCACCAGGAGGGATGGGCATAAGAATGAAGTTTTTTTTTCTGTACAGACTTATTTATTTATTTTATTTTGTCAAGCATGTATAAGATAACAGATATAAGTATAAACATGATTATGAATTCATGAATTCATGAAATGGATACAAATAAATGGGGACATTAGGACAGGAACGGTAAGGTCAACAGTAGACAGTCTAAGGTTAAAGTTTTGGGGGTTGGGGAAAAAACCACAGAGTCAGGTGGTGCATTCCAGGCATTGACCAATCTGTTGCTGAAGCCATATTTTCTACAATCGAGTTTGAAACAGTTTACTTTAAATTTGTATCTTAATATGTTTGCACATATTTTGTTCCGTATATTAATGGGGATATTGTATAAGTAAGAAGACACAGAAAAAGAGAATTCCAGAGAGGAGGAGTAAACTATTCAGAAATAAATATAATGGAAGTATAATCTATATATCTATCCAAAGAAAATGCAGCAAAAGAAATGGCTATGATGCTGTATGGTACCTATGTAGCAGCTTCAAGCAGCTATAATGAACAATTAGCTTTTATCATCCAGGATGCTCTCTGTGTATGCAGAGATATGAAATGATGGTCATTAGCAAAGAATAAAAGAAGTAATCCTAAAGACTGGAAGATGAAAATCTGATGGTGGAAGGGCTAGCTTTGAATATGAAAATTCTTAATATTTCTTCTTTCTCAGTGAAATTCATTCTTATCAGCTCATTGCTTCATATTCCTTTCTTTACAGGAAAATGAAGCCTGTGAGACCCATAACATTCTAGAAAACAAATCTAAATATCCTTATGATTTTGAAATGTATTCCTCTGATCTTTTTCTTCTATTCCTTTGTCATATTCAGGCAGTAAGTGCTCAATGGTAAGCAGCCTTACCAATAATGATAAAGAGCCCTGGTGGCGCACTGGTTAGAATGCAGTATTGCAGGCTGACTCTCCCCACAGCCTGAAGTTCAATCCTGCCTCCTCAAGGTTGATTCAGACTTCCATCATTCCAAGGTCGGTAAAATGAGGACCCAGATTGTTAGGGACAAGATGCTGACATTGTAAACTATTCAGAAACTGCTGTAAAGATTTATATAAGTCTAAGTGCTATTACTATTCCTTATTCACATTTATTTGTGCTCTTCAAGAATTACTAGCTTGGGAATTCTGGGAGCTGAAATTCATACATGTTAAAATTGCTAATATAGAGAAACACTGATTTAAATATAGTTCTTGACTTGCTCCTGATTCTTGACTATTGTCCAGGAAACATGGAATTTGTTTTCCTATTATCTAGTATTGGGAAGGTTAACTATGTAGACACAAGGTTTTTTTATTTTGCAAGAATACAAATCAGTGCAAGGCTTTTTAACTTCACATCTTCAAAATCTATTTTTATTTTAAAGCACTCAAAATGTTGAGTCAGAATTAAATGAGACTTATGAAGAAATGGATCCCATAATGAGGAATATTTATGGTAAACTTCAAGCAGACACATAGTGGTTTTTTTAAATAAAAAACAAAGTAAATAATTTCCCTCTTTCTCTTAATCTTTATAAAGTTTAATTGCCTTTAAATAAGGGTTAAATAACTTTTTAATTGATTAGTGATTAGTGCAGGGTCGGCTCTGACTCATCTCAACAATTCCTAGATTATTACCCATTTTATGTATATGTATATGTGCTTGTTTATATCCCCAACTGTTATTTTGTTTTAGCATTTATATTTATTTATTTACTTTGGTTGTTCAGTTTGGGAAATAATTTTATTGGGCAGAATGTTGTAATTTCTGTAATTTGCTGATGTTTACCATACCTTAATATCAGTTATAATAAATTATATTAGTGTTGTTGCTATTATTATTATGGTAAGAAATAAAGATGATTCCAGATCAATAAATTGGGGTTGATCATTGAGATAGAGGGTGGTGAGAAAATATTAAATAATTCATGTTTTCCATAGCATATAACATAGCCTTGACCCTGACAAACAAATTCAATCAGCCTTAATTGGCCCATATAACATCTAAAGATGGGGGAAGAAAAGTAATGAATTAAGCAATTTAACACTTCATTCAGCTAGTCCCAGATACCATGATTGGAGAGGAGAGAGTAGACTGTAATGGTTTAATTTAATTTGAGGACATGCCGGTTAGCTATTTTATTTTATATATCTTTCCTTTCTCTTCTTATCAAGGTACCATAAAAAAAACTTTTGCTCTAATTATACAGTGCTTGTGAACTATATCCTAAGGTTGAAGCTTACTGGAGGATTTTGAATGAGGGGTGGAGCAAATTAGATATATTTATTCTGCTCCAAGTGAGTTAAAGGAAGACACCTAACTGTCCCATTCCATTCTGGTACTGAGTGCAGATGGCATTAGGACACAGCCCTAATTTACATTTTTATTATCTTTTAACCATCTTTGACTGGCACAGTATTTGTTTGCACCAGGCTGAAATACTATTCTGATAATACACATTTCTCTGCATACTTTTAGTGATGTAACAAAACATTATCTGTTGCCATGGTAATACCCAGCAGCAGGAGCCAAAATAATTAATACAGGTGTGGATAGCTCTGCTCAGTATGCTTTCATTTCGTTTCCAGCCAGTTCAAGTATAATCCTTTATTTTTTTAATATAGAAAAAGATTTCTCGTTAATACATTCAGACAACTATGTGAAATGCTAAAGAAACCATTCTCCCTGGAGTCCCTTGAATACTCTTTGGATGTGGATGTGGTGAAATATAAAAAACCTTTAGAAAGCATTGTTTCTGAGGCATTGAAGCAAGGAAGAGGAGCCAAAAAGCTAACTGTGAATTTGAAACCATATTTTGGATTCATCTTATTAGGAGCAAGAGATAAAACCGAAACAATATTCTTCTATTTCTTCACATATTGCTAAAAAGTGGAACTGCTTATGCCCGTTATTCAGAGCAAAGTTTAGAACTATGTATTCTCAGGCAGAACAAATTAATTCAGACCAGTCAGCATTTTCTCTGGGAAAAACTTTGAGCAACTGTTCCAACATATTTCTTTGTAGGTTCTGGATCCACAAAGGATGGTAGTCAGATACACAGGATTTTCATTGTGCATAACTCATGAAAAACTATCACAGTACAAGATGAAAAATGAATGAATATTAGATTTCAGTGACCAGAATCTTTGTTCTCATCTAAGAATCAGCCCAACATTGGTCACTCAAATCAGAACCTTATAGATTGGGAGAGAGGAAAGCAATTGTTAGTTTTACCATCTGATCCCAAGGCCCCTGCATCACCATTGCTAATCTACTATCTTGAACAGCACAGTAAGGGCTAATTATTTTATGTGGCTGGTCAAATCATTTATTCTGTCTGTAGTCTAATTTAAAAGTACTATCCCAATTTCACAGCACTATTGTGGGTACAATTAAATGGAAAAGAACCAGCAAATTGTTACACTACCTTAATCTTAATAATCAGTTCTCGCCAATTATTATAAGATGCGTCATTGTTTCTCATGAACTGTTCTTCCCTTTGCATGTGGATTTCTCATACTATTATAGAATAATAATGATAAAAATAAAATGCTATCAGCAATAGCATGGTAAGATCACAGACCTTCTCTCAGTCTATTTGTTTGAAATTTGCATAGAAATTCCTTAAGTCCTTAAACGTCTTGCTTTATTAGCCCCAAAAGGCTTCAATTGCGTGAAGATTGCTACCATATCTGATGAAAAATAAATAACAGCCAGTGTGTTAATAACTCCAAATATAAGAGTTGCCCTTGAAAAGATGGGTGGCACATAGGTTTAACAAATAAATAAGTGAAAAGAGCTGCTTTCCAAAATTTGTTCACAATCTATGAACTCAATATGATCAACTATTATATTAAGCTGGGACATGTCCAAAGCTCTGAAAAAGATTTACTTTCCTCCTATACTAGCAATTTCATGAAAGTTCATGTCAAATTTAAATATTTTTTCTCCTTCAGAAAGAGGGGGTGAAAGCACCTATATGAATTGGATTTAAGAAAAAATGTACCTAGAATCCCTTTTAACCAGCACTTATTTATTACTTTGAGACTGTCGCTGTCTGTTTTTCATTCAAACAGAATAAATCCCAAAGTTTGTAAATATGTAAAATAGCCTTAATCTTGATTCTTATTCTTTAGTGAGGTAGTATAAATGGGCATTGTACTGGTTGTTATCTAAATTATTGCATTCCATACACCCAATCTAATTTGGTGGTTTTTCTGTAGGTTTTCTTCATAGTAAGGTTTAAAAGGAAACAAGCCAGCCACTGAATATATTCGGGGGATTAAAGAACAGGCTTCTACACTCAAAGTTCATCTAACTCGATATTGTTTTTTTTTTTGTTTTTTTTTTTAATAGTTTATTTTTCTTTACAAAACTCTAACATAATTTTAACAAGTCTGTGACATTTTTCATAAAATT
>JANHFT010003017.1:86900-111027 GCA_032467955.1 Pseudoxenodon macrops | reverse complement strand
GAGGATAATCCAGGGTTGGAAGAGACCTGGAGGTCATCTAGCCCAACCCTGCTCCAGCAGGACATTGTTAAAGTGAGCTTCTGTCTTTTGATCCCAGAGTCACATGACCACACTAAGCCACACCCACAAGCCACACCCACAGAACTGGTAGGAAAAAATTTATATGTTTCTTACTGGTCCTTACTTTTGTGAAGAACAGCAAGCTAAGTTATGGGAGTATGTCTTGATGTCAAAATTAACTTCATATGTGAAAAACATGAATATAGAATATAACAATGTAAAAATCATTTTGGCTATTAATATTAAAATGAGTGCATAGTATATACAAAGTTTTTATATTACAAAACATAACTTTGTAATTTTTACTGGCTTGTTCAATTTGCTAAATTTCTTGTATCAGGTAGAAATTAGTATAGCTTGAAATGAAGAATAACATAATTTCAGTTTTATTGGTTCTAGTTGATGATTCTAGCATAATAACCTGATGTTAATATTGACTTATTTTAGCAGTCACATAAAAGTTGAAATAATAAAATATTATGCAAGTCTTGGCATATTCGGGTCTTTTCCCATGTACGATTGTTACACAATCTATACCCGTGAAAACCTACGAAAACAAATAAAATATTAGTATCAATCCTAATTTTAGTATTGGTGTAAAACTTCAAATTCCTCCATGCATGTATATAGCTAGCATCGGGAGACAGTTTTCTCCTTACATTCAATGTACATTAAAATGAAAGGAGAGGAGAGTTTTATTTTTTGATCTGGAAAAAGCTGTATTAGCCAAGCACTACTGCAGGATGATAATATATGGAAAAGATCCAGTGCTAACTTTCCGCGCTGCAAAGCAACAGTGGAAGTTATAATAATCCAAGCATACAATGACAGCACTAGACCTTGTCCATAATAAAACAACCTTCTATTCAGCACTTTTGGATTTCTTTAAAGCTGGTTTAGAAAGCCACTATTCAAGATGCAAAAGTATCAGCATTTTAGCTTCTTTCCCCTCTATTACCATACATTGGGAGTGGATGGTTTTACCTCATAAATCATTTTCCTAATATCACTGATGCTTTGGTGACTACTTAATTCTATTGATGGGATAAATTGGCTCCACAGAATTTTTTATATTGCTTATGTTGTGATCAATATTTCTGAGTCACTTTTTAATTCAGTAACTGCTTCAAAGTTAGCCTTAATGTTAAAATTAAGGAACAATGTTCAACTATAATATATTGCTGGCGAGTATCTGGTTCTTTACTTTCAGAGAGATTTCTGTCATATAACCATGATAGCACAAAATCCTCATTTTTCTTTTCAGATACCTTCACACATAATAATTGCATTGGTTTGCTTCATATGGTTAGAACTCAGATAATGCAGAGAAGATTATTCACAAGAGACTTAAATGATGGATTAGTAAGGGATGTGAGCTAGCTCTGATAAAAACAAGAAATATTGGCAAAGAAATACAAAATCCATCAAGCTAATTCTGCTGACTTAAAATAGCTGTACTTTATTTGCCAGAATAAAGGAATGCAATTTCAAAAGGGAAAAAAATCCTCCTATTCTTTACATGTATTAAAAAAGAGGGGGGAAATAAATAAAGCTGTTTAATTAATAAATCGATGTAGAAAAGGTGTTGAGACTCTGGAAAGAGTGCAGAGAAGAGCAACAAAGATGATTAGGGGACTGGAGGCTAAAATATATAAAGAATGGTTGCAGGAACTGGGTATGTTTAATGAAAAGAAGGATAAGAGGAGACATAATAGCAGTGTTCCAATATCTCAGGGGTTGCCACAAAGAAGAGGGAGTCAAACTATTCTCCAAAGCGCCTGAGGGTAGGACAAGAAGCAATGGGTGGAAGCTAATCAAGGAGAGAAGCAACTTAGAACTAAGGAAAATTTTCCTGACAGAATAATTAATCAGTGGAACAACTTGCCTCCAGAAGTTGTGAATGATCAAATACTGGAAGTTTTTAAGAAGATGTTAGATAAACATTTATCTGAAGTGGTGTACGGTTTCCTGCCTAAGCAGGGGGTTGGACTAGAAGACCTCCAAGGTCTCTTACAACTCTGTTATTCTAATATGAAATAACAAAGTTGAAGAACTAAATACTTTAATCCTTCAACTTTCAAAGATAAATTATTCATCATTTAGGACATCATTCAGTTGCAGAAAGTTATTCAGTTCTGTCATTTCATAACTAGCTGCCAAGTTAAATAGTTAAGACCATCAATCCTATAGTCCAGTGTTTTAGTCAAAATCACAGAAGTGTGGCTGGGAGAGAACAGGAGCATGTCCTCCATCCTTGTTCTTGACTTCCATGCATTGACCCAACGTTTCACATAGTGAAAGGTTGCACAATATTTTCCTAGCTAGATATCTCGGAAATTAAATTTCAAAAAATAGACACAGGTAGAATAAAAATGTCTTTTACTCATTAAATAACAGCTGATACAGATTTTCAGATGTGGAAAATGGTGAACTACACATATCTGAAAGAGTAAAGGCAACAATGCAGGGATGACCAACAGAGCAGTGGCAAGCTCAGTCCAACAGAACCTCTTCAGACAAAGAAAGGATGAGAGATTGCTCATTTGGCTCTGCCTCATGAGGAGAGTAGAAGTCACGTAGTATGTTTGAGACTTGGGAGACGAGGAGAGTCATCAAGCTCTCAACCATGATGGAGCTCTTAAGGACACCTGGTGTCCACTCACTTTCTAATCATATTGGGGTTTACAATTATTTTACAGTTAAAAGATGTATTCCAAACAACATTTAGAAAACTACTAAATGGTGAGTAAAATTTCATTCCAAAATAGAAGAAAAACTAAAAACAGTTTAAAGAATCTAAAAAAATATAAAACAAATGGAAGAAAGTTTAAAAATAATTAAATCTAAAAAAGATTTAAATGGATTAAGAGACCAGATGATTTTAGAATATTTGGACTTTTTAAAAGACTTTTAAAAATTGAGAAAACAAAACATTTTCATGGGAACACAAATTTTGTTTTGTTTATTAGGTTGAAAGTTGAAAGTTGAGAATAAAACAACAAAGAAACTTCAGACTTTATCGGTATAGACAGATAAAGGTATGGGACTTGAGATATTTTAAGGAATTTTTGAAGAATTGGGAGAGAAACCTATAACTAAACTGACAGCAAAAATGTGTGCATCTTTAAATGTATTTTTTGAAGAACTTTGTAAATGAAATTTCAAAATGAAAGATATGACAAGCAACAATATGGGAGAATTTTGGACAGAAAGGATGAAGGAGGGATGAAAATTCTAGTCAATATAGAAACAGTGGAAAATAAAGTATGACAGAGTGGAAATACAGAGGATGAACCAAGAGATGAAAAAGAACCTGGGGCAAAGGAGTTATCATTTGGATTTGTTTAAAAAAAACACAGCATTTTTAAAACCTGTTCTGACCCAGCTTTAGCAGAAACAAGAAACCGACTCCTTGTCTCCAAAAAACCCTCTTTATTTATCTCCTGTGAATTAATGGCATTCACACCCAAAAAGTCCAGGCAATAGTCCTTCAAAGAGTTAACTGCAGGAAGAGACCTTATCAGTTCCTTGTGATAATTGCCAGGCCATGAGCTCCCAGCCACAAAGTTGCAAATTAAGTTCTGGCAAGTAGTCTCTGAGGCACAAAACATGATGAGCCAAATCTTCAGAAATCCAAATTGTTGTCTCCTACGACCACCACTCCCCTTCCCTTCTATTTATTCTCCAGCCAGGGAGGGGAGGTTGAATCTCCATTATAGTAGCGCAGCTCCGAATGTAGAAAGCTCAGATTCTAAAAACTTACATAGGTTGGCCCTACATGTTGATCAAATATATACTGAGCAAGTAGTGTTCTAATATAAAAACATGCTTAACAATAAACATTCTAAATCATGTATGAAATTGTCAGCTGTGCAAGTTCACATAGGAAGCATGACAGGGGTGGGTTCTACTTACCTTCCCTACCATAGAATCCACTGGAAGTGTGCATGGACACATGCTCATAACATCCGAGTGAAAACCCTTTGCGCATGCGCAGAAGGCTTTGCACATGTGGAGAGGGTTGTTTTTCAGCTGATTTTCAGCTGGAAGACCAATTTTCAGCCAGTTTGGAGGGGGGGTATCCAGCCGGCTGTCGCTACCAGTTCAGCGAGCAGGTGGAAATTCCCGCTACTGGTTCTAGTGAACCAGTCCAAACCGGCAGGAACCCACCTCTGACGCATGATCAGATGGACTAATCCTACTTTATTGTGAAGTTATATTAAGAGAATTTTGCAAGTCTGAAAGTACATTTCTCCCCTGTCACCTTTACAACTCAAGAAACCAGGGGTGCCATGCACACATTCCTTTTGTGGGTTAAGCTATCTGTTGTTTAATAATTTCCCTAGCTGTGCTCTTCTCCCTGTCTCCTAAAGTCATTCCCACATACCATTACAAGAATTCTAAGCTGGCAATGAAACAGCAGGGTATTTCTACTAAATGTTATTTTACAATGTTTAATGCATATATACACTTAACCTTAATTTTCACTCCTGACAAACCCATAGTGTCACAAACATTAACTACTAGTAAAGTCCAGCTAGCATTTTAACCAGCTCTCTTAAACCACCATGGAGATTTTGGGGGCAGGGGAACTGTATGAATGATGTCACTATATATGACAGCAAGGCTCACAGTACAATTGTTTTTGTATTGTATTATTGTAGAAGAGGTAAATATAATAATGCTCTTCAGTGTTCTGAAACAATAAGAAACATGAAATAATACAGAAGGGAGGGGGAATAAATCACTCCTTACAGGTATCCTCATGCTCAGGTATTTTTTATCCTTACTATTACTGCCCAGTTAATTGTTCTCTGGATTGTTAGAATTAAAAATAAATAAAGCCGTTTTTAAAAAAATCAGCAAAGTAAACTCCAACTCATTCACCCACACTTCTATGGCAGGTTTTGCAATTGTTTGTGGGAACAAAAACTGGCCTAAGGCTATTACTCTAAGTAAAGAGTCCTCTAAGATTCTGAGAATATTTTGACTGTCACAAATGTATCATTTTATTCTCACACAATGGTGCACATAGCTTTTTTAGTTTAGTTTTTAGCAGGTGATATAGTATTTGGTACAGAAGAGGTACATGGAAAAGATTTTTTCCCAGCCATTAATATAATAGCAGAACATAGGATGAATAGAACTAAATAGGGAGCAATTTAGAAACAGACAAAAAGAAATGCTCACTGCTTATTTAAACAATGAACCCACTATCACAAGGTGTGGAGATGATGTCCCCAGCTTTGAATAGTTTAAAACAGGGGTGTCAAACGTGTGGCATCATGTGGTCATCACATGACTTATCATGGCTTTTTCCCCATTTGCTAAACCTGGGGTGGGCTTGGCTAGTGTGTGACGCATCCGGGCCGTGGACCGTGAGTTTGATATCCCTGATTTAAAATAGACTAATACTGATATATAGCTGATATAGCTATCAGTGGCTGCTAGCAAAACCCTAACATTAATGATATCACTGACTGTAGCACCTGTGGAGTCCTGAGCAACATGAGCCATAGACATTAATTCTCTTATGCCCAAGTTATTAATCTACCAGGAGGATCAGCACTACAGTAAATAGCATGCTGAATGAGACGAGTCTTAATTCTTTCTAGATTATATATTAGGAATTCAGAGCAAGAATTCTGTCTCTTCAGGTAACTTTAGGTATCATCTGATTCAGACATAGAAAGTTCAAGAAATCTGAATTAGTCTGAAAATATAAACCAGTGGCAATATGTGTAGTAGAACTTTTAAACCTCTCTCGTTAAGTGCAGCAAGTTATTTTCTGAACAGTTCAACTTCTGGGTTTCAAAACATAAGTACAGCAATCATATCAATAAATGCACACTTCAGATTGCAATGCACATTTATGAATCAGCTAACTTCATTCTTTAATAAACCATATTCTCTTACACTATGGCAATGGAGTATTATTTGAAGGGCACTTTACATTGCTCGTAGTGGTACTCAGGAATGAAGCTATGAGGCTAACATTGACTTTTGTAGACATGAACTATTTAGCTGACTAGTTAAAAAGAAATGCAATAGACACTGTACTCAACAGAGGAGACAAGTGTAGTAAACAGCCTCTAAATATAATGTCTGCTGTGTGGAGGCTTCTTTTTGACAGGCTTATTGAAGGTTCATTAGACAGAACCCTAAATCCAAGTCCCATGAGCTGCAGAAGATTTGCCAGCTTATACCGCTCTGCTAAGAATTTACTAAATGGCAGTTTGATATACCATAGAGAAGACAGCAAACTGCCAGAAGCACCTTTAAGGAATATAAAGCCAGATGGGATAAAAGGCACCAGGAGAAAGTGAAAATTGCTTGATAGAAAAGGTAATCTAATCTGAAGGAAAATTCAGTCACACTGCCAAGTACAAGAAGCAGTGAGTTTTTCCTGAGAGGGAAAAGTGATTCTCTACTCATTTCACAGTGAGATTCCACAGGCCAGACTTTCTTACATTTGGATAGGTTTGTGAATTGTGCATGAGCTGCTCTTTTGACCAGCACACAAATCTTTGCTTAGTCAAAAGACATCTTCCTGTCTTCTTCACAGGGCTGCACACTAATTCTTTGCTTTGAGGGAGAGTAGTGATAAGGAACTTTGTCCCAATTAGGTAATTATTTCCCACTTTTGCCTTAATTAGGTACCTACAGACACTAGACAATGTAGTTAAACCTCACTAACATATAGCTACTCCTTACAAATGTATAAATTGTGCATCGATTTTCCAATTTATTTTCCCAAAAGCTATCTAAGAATCCCAGGGGCATGGCAGGAAGGGAGGGAGGTTTAAGAGCCCAACAAAGGCAACCATCATGGATAGATTCACCATAGCTGACCTCTTCTGAGGCTTGCACCTTCTGCAGATGATTGGGAAAAGACTGATTCTCTACGTGTATAAAAACCAATCAACAAACTTTTGCTAATTGTATTCTGTCATGCATTCCTTTCTCAAAATTTGAACCTCAACTGGCAGAAGTTTGCAAGCCATAAAAATAGCAAAAACCCACCTCACAATCTCCTGCTTTCTAGCTGGTGCCTTAACCACTGGACCAAACTGGCTATGATAAAGCTATGTTGGATACAAAGTAATAGATGTGCTGTTGGGTATTCTGTAGAGCATTTGTAGGACTGAGCTTCATTGCTGCAAACTGGGTGGAATGTTTTTTTTCCAAATTGACTGATCAAAATCATCGCAGTAAGCCATTAATTATTTTGAATAGAATATTAAAATGCTTCATTCCTTTTTGAGGCCAAACATACATCCTTGTATTTTTGCATGTGTAATTTTTAACGTGTGGGATTTTCAGACAATATATCTAGAAACTAGATAATACTTAGAGACCTATACTTAGAACACAGAAAACTGTTCCAATCCATACCAGCAACAATCTTATTCCAAATATTTTAGTATTACAGTACAGTTTAATTCTGTTCAGGATTCCAGCCAAGCAATCACTGAATAATTACACAGATACTTTACTATTCCTGCCATGTGTTCCATAAAAAAAACAACAGGCTAGCTTTTCATTGCCTTGTAAGAGAAGAGAGTCTTTGATCCTAACCCACTCCACCAATATTTTTTTGTACATTGACCAGCTTTGATTTCTCTCAGTATGCTGATAAAGATGGTGCCATTTGGGCTACAGAAGCATTGAGATAGAACAAGTCACTATTGATGCAGTCCTGACAAGTACCATGAACCCTGAGTGATAACATTACCATTGTTGTTAACTTACAATAATAGAATCTTGCAAGTCGGAAAATATACTTTTCTTGTCTACCTTTACAGTCCAAGAAACTAGAGGGTCCCTTCTGAGATGTTTGCAGTGCTCACATTCCTTCTATGAGCTAAGCTGCCTCTTATTTGACCATTGTGGCTCATCCTCTCCCTTCTCTTGTCTCTCAAGAACATTCTCACAGACCATTGCACTGTTAATATACTGTATATCAGCTTTCTTCTGCCTAGATGTCCAAAATTGTCCAATATGGCCATGTTGATTGGGAATTATGGAGTATTATATATATATAAGAGCTGGAAGACTCCAGGTTGGAGAAAGCTGTCACAGAATATTTCTACACTTACCACAGTTTCCTTTACATGCAGATTTTAGCATGAAACTCAATTTGTCATGTCACTTCTAACATGTTCATTTTGTGGAACAATTCACCTTTCTTGTTAATGGAATTGTTCTTAATTACATTTTCCTGATAACCATGGTGTGATTTAAGATCACACACAGCAATCTTTTTAGGTGAAGCAATTAAAACAGCATATTTATAGCTCTTAATGGCATTTGTCTATTAGGCCTCCTTGGTACCATTGATAGTTACATGTGAATTTCCCCAAAAATGTAATGATGGGATTTATTGAGGCAACCAAATCAGTGGTATCCAAATATTGCCTTACATTAATATAAACATTTTAGAATTTGGTAGTATAAGTAATACATGCTTTTTTTTTGTTCCAATCATTCTGCTTTCAAAGCTTTCATTTGACAGCATTTTTTCATTATTACATAAAAAGCAACCGTCTGCTGAAATTTTATATATTATTTAGGGCAAGAGAGAATCATCATATTGAACTTTTTAAGTCAGATTATTTTCACAATTAATATTAATTTATTGTCAATCCAAAATACACACAACTGAAATCCCTAAGCAGCCTAAGTGCATAGGGGATTGTAATGCTTGAGGATTATAATGCTTTGAAACAGATTTGAATTAGGGATATACAATATATTCCATGTTTCCAAAATTGTCATGCTTTGGCTACACTAACATTTTGCATATGGTGAGCCATCACTTAAAATTTGTTCAGGAAAATAAAACGTATGTTGAAAGAACTCCTTTTCCACATTATACCAAAAACAAAACAAAAACAGACAAGCACAAATAGATGTATAATAAAACAAAACTGCAAACTATGTGTATGTGCACTAATTCAAGTATGTGGGCCATCTTTACCATCATTTCAAGTCAATTGATTTTTTTACAGACAAATGAATTTCATGACATAATAGTTTCATTTTACAAGAACCTTCTGTTGAGAGTTACTGCCAGTTAGCTGTTCAGATAAATAAATATATAACACCACAACAAATAACACCATTAAAAATACAAAAGTAATAAAGCATCTTAAGCTTAAACTTTCTTTGAACATTAGTCCGATGTGTCATTCTTCCAAAGCCCAGAGGCTGTTGCCATTTTGCTGAGCATTCAAGCTGTTCGTATTTTCTTTCCAAATTTTGTATTGACAAATATCTTGTCAATATGGTCAGAACTCCTATAAGTGGAAAATAGCCAGTACCTTTAGAAAGCAAAAAAATCAAGAGCTTATTTCTGCAAATCTGATTCTTGCTCAAAATTTTGCTGTTGTTCCTTTACAACTCAGGATCTTTTATTGCATGTATTTCTTTGTGTCTGGAAGACATAACAATTTTTTTAATTGTATTTTTTAATTTGTATTTTTTAATTAATTCTTTTTTTTAAATGTATTCCTATCTATCAGCATTCATAATGCTAACATAATACATTGTCTGTCCTGATGTTATTAATATTAATGATTAATAAATTAATATCATTAATTTCTAAAAAGAAATCATGCGTGTGTCCCCAAAATATTACATTCTAATTTTCCAAGCAAAGTATGGTAGCTCCAAAGAAACTAATATCTGAACAGCCCCCATCTTCTTTCCATTCATATCCTGAGTCCAACTAATGTAATCAACTTTTTATTTGTTATATATTGACTGTCTCTGGATAATTTGGTATTACTCAGTTTTGAATGCATAACCAAAAACTGGGAGACTTTATCTGCTTATTTGTTTATTATTTTTCTTTATCCCATTTCTATTCCATCCATTTCCATAAACAATAGGCCATGTAACTTAACAATTAAAAGACCCAAAACAACATTAATAAAACAACTGAAACATTAATGATACACATCATCCATAAACATGCTCTAAATTTTTTATGAAAGAAACTTTAACATATTTGGGGGGGGAAAGGAGGGCACAATAAGATATTCTGGTGGGGTTAGTTTCATAAAAGCTGGAGTTCCCACCAAAGACAACTTAATCTAATCATCTCAAAATGGACCTTTCCAGATGAAAACACAAAATAAATCCTAAACAAAGCTCTCGGTTCATAACACACGAGGAAAGCTGTTCCTTTTCATAGGCAGGAGCCAACTCTTGTAGAGACTTATGTCAGTGCAAATGCCTTGAATTTGATCCAGAAATCTACTGGAAACCAGTGTAGCTTTGCCAGAATTGAGTCATATGCTTTATCAAGCAATGCCCAGCAGAAGCCTAATCTTCTGAATTTAACAATGTTTTTTGAGTTTCTGACAGGGCACAAAAGCATGTTACACCTGTGTAATTAGAAGGTAACCAGTATGTATATAATAATGGCCAGATTATACCTTCAAAGAAGGAAGAAAGGCAATTGATTTATTTCCAGCTGGACGTTATGTTTTTTTTACACTGAAGGATAGTAAGGGTCATAGAACAGCCTCACTCCCAATCAGACGTGTCCACAGGATCCAATGATTTCATCAAAAGCAGTACATAGGTAGTTCTCAGTTAATGACAGTTCAAAGTTACAATGGTTCTGAATGAACGGTACTTATGACCGATCCTCAAACCTCTGCTCCCCCCTCAGTACTCCAATGGTCATGTGATTCTTATATGAGTGCTTGGCAACCAGCTCACACTTACAACGTTCACAAAATCCCATAATCAGGTGATTGACATGTGCAGTTTTCCCTGCCAGCTTCCCAGAAGCAAAGTCAATGGGAAAGTTGGCAGGGAAGGTCACAAGTCACTCTGATAAACTTCCCACACCCAACAGCAGCATCCCTAAACCCTATTGCACTCACACAGTGCCACACGTGCCCCTCACATATCCTTGCACCACTCCTTTCACACCCAACATTGGCAATTTATCTGCCTGCCTGCCTAATTCTCCACTGATTTTGGTTGTTGAAAGCTGATAGGAAGTTGTGAGGAGGTCCTTGGTTAATAGGCTGAACTAATTAAGAGATATAGGTCATAATTGTGCTGAAGAAGTAAGAGTCAGGAAAAACATTGCCCTGATGGTGGAGAAGGAGGATGACTTGCAGAAGGGATTTAAACTTTCCATCCTGCTCTGCCTTGCCTAGAGACACATAAGGA
The DNA here is from genome assembly GCA_032467955.1 of Pseudoxenodon macrops. Classification (NCBI taxonomy): domain Eukaryota; kingdom Metazoa; phylum Chordata; class Lepidosauria; order Squamata; family Pseudoxenodontidae; genus Pseudoxenodon; species Pseudoxenodon macrops. Next base: position 99,774 of record JANHFT010003017.1, on the reverse strand, counting down.
GACTTAAATTGGTCAATAATAAACAGCATAAAATGAGTGCTTTGTGCCAACTGTTGTCACAGCAAGTGGATTTACAAGAGCTTCTGTGTTTAGTGACCTGAATATCTCCATTTGTTGACACTGCATATCACATTGTGATGAATAGAATTAATGTTGTATAGCCTAAAGTAAACTTCTAATGATTTGCTTTGCATGTTTCTACTTCTTGTGAGCTGTTTACATAAATAGTAAAGATTCAGTATCACTACATGGTGCATCTACAAAGTCTCTGATAGCTATGGTAACATAGAGAAGATTTAATGCAAATATATGGCAAGGCTATTAAAAATTCTGGCTCAGAGGTCTTTCTCTGTTTTATCCATTAGCCAAACAATAAATGTGAGAGAAGAAATTCATCATGTCCAAACACTCCCTGATTTTAAACAAGTTGGGGAAAACATGCAAAGAATGGCTTTGGCATTCTTTCAAATTCCTTCCCTAGTTTGTGGCCATAGGAAGCCTCTGTATTAATATGTGTGAAAGAGACAAAGACAAAAGGAGGAGAGAGTCTGCAAGGTAGGTGCAGATGTGCTACGTATGTTTTTGGTCAACCCTCACATTGCATGTGGTGATGTGGGCACTGGTAAGCACAGGGTGGCTGCATAAACACTACTCTCCATTATATGATCAAGAAGGAAGGAGCTAAGAATAGAAGAGGACTCCTTCGATAACAAATTTAGTCCAGTCCTTTATAGTTTTCAGAATGTTATCCTGGTGATGGACAGAACCCTAATCCCACATTTTTCTGAATTAGAAAGAAAAGGAAATTGAATTTCACTATCATGATAAAACAGGCATGCCCATTTTATGATTATCCTATTATCTGAAGGCCTGTGTGTATTCATTTGTTTTTTAAGAAACTATAGAAGTACAGTTTTCAAATAGAAATGTAATCGAATTAGACTTTGAGTGGTAAAGCCATGGTGAATGGCTTTATACACTAATTTGTGTCTGCGTGGCGTGTCTTCAAATCAGATTTGATTCCTGCTGACTGCCTGGTCTAGATTGACTGATAATTTCAGGTACTTTGTGGCATCTGCATTGTTGTGACATATTTAACAGCACAGTAGCAATAGCCTTCCCTTCACAGCCTAACTGATATTAAAGGTTGAGAGCTTTCAGAATTTCCCAGCCACCACATAAAATTCTGGAAGTTCTGGAGGGTCCCAAATTGAAAATGGCTGATCTAATTGAACCACTCTCTAAGTATCACATTTCAATCATGTAGACCACAAATTAATTGTCGTGGGGGTGTTACTTCTTTTGTAGGGGTAGCAGTGGTAGCTATAGCATATATGCAACTTTAAATCATTCCTGTATGAGTTCCCATGCCTTTGCAAACAGAATGTAAAATAATTTTCCTCTTCCATTTTTATTCTCCATTAATTGATCCTGAAAAGAATACTGGTTCTAAAACCTATTAAACCTCAAAATATGACATTTAAATTGCCCAGTATGTAAACTGAAACTTAGTTAAATTTCATGAATTGTATATTTCCATATGTCTTGATATAGTTCTTGATTAATAAATGGTAACTTGTATATTTAGAAATGGTATGCACAGGAAAAGTGTTCATGAAAATAGTACTAGAAAGTAGTTTTATTTTTTAATGAACTTGTAACATGTACATTGAACAAAACAATGAATACAATAATATATCACAATAACTATAGCATCATATAATACAAGGAACCTCTAAACTAAATGATCCATAAAGTAGAATAGTATTAATTTGTATGTATTCAAAGTAAGAGATAGGAAATTAATTTATTTTAAGAAACTTCACCAAGGTTTTTTTTGGGGGGGTGGGAGTATTAATTGTGTTTTTTACTTTAAGTACTCCAATTCCAAGCATAAAATTGATGGGAGACTAATGTAAGAAGTAGAACCAAGTGAGAAGAAAAGCTCTAAAGTGTGATACTTTATGAGGATTAAATTAATACTAATGTGTCTGTGTTTATTTTTAATAGGGATAGTTTAATAACTGAAACAGGAAAATAGTCCTTGAAATTAGCTTTTTCTCCCACATCGCCATGTAATCACCATTTGCTACAAACTTTTGCCAATTATAGACTAGTTTCAATATATTGTCTCTTCCCTAGATCAGGGATGTCAAACTCAAGGCCCATGGGGTGCTTAACCTGGCTGCAATTGAACCCGGGAAACATCAAAGGACTGGCCCATGGTGCCTCTGCCAGCGAAAATTGAGCACCCATTTGAGCTTTATTAGAGTACTAGTACTAGAGTACTAGCAAAACAAACTATTAGCAAAAGTGGATTCCCCACCAGCCCCACCTGGCCCACCACAGGTGCCCCCGACATGATGTCGAGCTGGACACGCCCACCTGGCCATGATCCACTTTCAATTTTTTGGGAAAGTACACATTCTATGGCACCAACTCTGGACTATATGAGGATGGGGTAAATTGGCAAGATCCAATTTTGCAATTGTCTTTTGGTAGCTTGTGAGGTTGACATGTTGAAGCAAAATTTCTTTGCTGTGCTTCTGAACACTGCTTAATCGTTGTGTCAAATTTTGAGTATTGCAATACAGCACTATAAGATGTATAAGTATAAGATGATAGTGACACCAAGTTTAAGGAAATCTATGTGAATAATCCAAATGTCTCTCCATAAATTGTAATCAAGAGTTTTCCTACTTATGCCTGGGTTTTGAAATCTTCTTCTCCCCACATGCAAAAGTTATTGATGGTATTCCATGGACTTATATTTTATTTCTTAATAACAGGAACAAGTTTATTTATAATAGGGTTATAATAGGAATGAATCCATGTTTCTTCAGTTGTAAATATGATATAAAGAAACTCCTCACATATTCTTAGAGGGATGAAAAACAATTGCTGGCAATTTTCAGTTCTTCAAAGTTTCTGCTCTGCCATCAGCATGCAAGAAGTCATCTTCCACAAATCTTCCATTATTTAAGAATATCAATGTGACCCATATGTTGCTGCGAAATGCTCAACTTGACAGCAAGTTTCTTTTAGGTGATCTGTCAATTGGCCATTATCAGTTCATTGATATTTTTCATGTGAACCTTGTTAATTGTTGTCACAAGTCATTTACTTCCTTCTTGATCATACCCATCCGTTCTTCCCAGTCCATCTTTACATTTTTCAGTCCAGCAATGCACAGTATACACAGTTATCACTATCACTAATCTGCATTTGTCAATAAATTTCAAAAAAGGGAACTCATTTGGCAGTCAGAAGTTCAATCATGGGGCATTGCTTAAAGTGCACTAATGATTCACTGCAGCTTCCCATTTCATGGACAATAGAAACGTAATCTTTTCTTACAACAACTTCCCAAGTTAAATAACATGTGACGGAACACATCAGAACTATTAGTGCATCAGTATCTTTTGGCACTTTATATCATTGGAGGACTTCCTTTTCATTCATCCTTATAGTGAACAATAGAATCAAATAACCTTGGCCTGAATATCAGGCCAAGCACACAGGAATCTGAGCCATCAGGATATCTTTCAGGAATCTGGGTTTGCCCATACAGAGATACAATATGACAATTCTAGGGGTAAAGATTCCCCTTGCACATATGTGTTAGTCGTTCCCAATTCTAGGGGGCAGTGTTCATCTCCATTTCAAAGCCAAAGAGCCAGCGCTGTCTGAAGACATCTCCATGGTCATGTTGATCTGCTAGCGTCTGTTCTATTATTTCTGATTCTGGATGTTGTTCTTCTCAAAATTGTTGCATTCTTTTCAGATATCATCTTTTTGTTGGACTTGATTTGTAAGCACCTTTCCTTTCAGTAGTCCTGCTGTTGCTATCCCCTGGATGCTCAAGCAACCATCCTAAGTCCTGTAAACTCATTTACCACCAGATGATCAGGAATTCTAACACAGTGAAGTTCTTGTTGACTCAGGCGATGATTAATCCAAAATGGGCTTCTGTAAATTACATCTCTTCATCTGGCAGATCTGGTGAGACTTGTCCAGTATATTTGAACCACTGCCATAGCTTTCATCTTCCTCAGAGTACACATGCTCCACAACCATGTCAAAGTAGTGTCTCACTGGGGGATTATTGTTATTATTTTGAAGCATGTGTTGCTTTCTCATCACACAGGAACTTAGTCTCAAAAAGCTCCTTCAGTAATTGCTCCACTTAACCACTGATCTGAATCCACCATCTGTAATTGTTTTCCATTTTTTACACTCAGTCTCAATAACATTCTGTGAAATATTTATTCTGCTCACAGCAAAGCTGTTTATTTCCCCTTTGAATGTCACTAAATCAACATTTCCATAGGATGTTGTGACCTATGCAAACTGAAGTTCAACATTCCATGGATAGGTTTTTGATAGAATATTTTTGAACAAAATAAGTACAAAATGAATAGCCATCCCAAAGAATGCCACATTTTGCTTGAAACAAAAGTGGACCTTTCAAAAGAAGTTTAAAAAGCATTAATTAGATTAACACTATATATAGTGTTACCCCTTTGGGTAGTATCTATCTTCCTCAATCTCAGGTCCTCTGCCAGAAGACTAGGTTTTGCACAGCATCTTAGCTGTTCCTAGAATGCTACACTTTTGGACAGGGAACTCTGCTGTTTTTCTTGGGAACTGTTAGAGCTACTGTCCTAGCTTAGCGTCACAGCACCAAGTGTTTCTTCCACTACTAAAATAATTTTGGACTTAATTTTCCACATCCTCGCTAGTTTCTCCTTCAGGCCCTGGTACTTCTCCAGCTTTTCATACTCTTTCTACTTGATGTGGCTCTCACTTGTCACTGTATATCTGGAGTGGCATGCCATCTAGCCAAGCCATTTACACTATTGCCTTCCTTCTGAGGAGATCTTTAGAGTGGTATATTGGGATATGATTACGGGGTGTCTGCCTTATAAGGCTCTGAGGTTCCTCTTAGAGAGAACATTTAAAGCTAGCCAGCTGTGTGGAGGCAGGAAAGTGAATTTGTGGCACTCCTGCTGCTCATTGGGAGAGGCAGTAGGAAAGGGAGTTAAGAGACCTAATTGGCCCACCCCATCATTATTTTCAGTTGAGTTACATTAAAGTAGCAAATAACTGGACCTTCCAATAAAGCAAGTATTTCCGCCCAGGATATTTGTGACTTCAGTTCCTCTAAAATGGGTTAGTGGGCTGGCCTCCAACTGAACAGTTGGATAATTGATCTGGCAATCATTAGAAAATCTTTGGCCATAATTCAGAATCTCATAGATGACATAATATATCAATGCCATTTTGATCTCAAGATATGGCTCTAAAATTTGTATTTACTATTACTATCATTTGTAGTTCACTGGAAAAAAACCAGCATATTTTCTGTTGATCATTATATTCTTCATTATATGGAATTGTTATTTCACTCATCTTTCCATATCAATTGTAAGGTTTTTATTTTTTTTAATAATAGAAGTGATAGAAGTAATATTATAATTATTCATTAAGCACTGTAGTGGAAATTAATATCTAGGCAAGCAAACCACAAGCCACATGTTTCCTTCACATATCAAATTCACCAAATAGACCAGTATCAAATTTGATTTCATTGAGAGTTGCATCAGCATTGTGTTTGAACTCAGAGGGGCTGGGGTAGGCATGGCCATGGTAGGTGTGGCTGGGGTGGGCATGGCCAGCTCAACATCACTTGTACCAGGGGCAACTGTGGTGGCCTGAGCGCTCTGCCAGTGAAAACAGGCTCCCAAGCTCTATTTGCAGCTGCAAAGGTCTCCTGCAACTTTCTGCCAGTGAAAACGGTGCTCGGGAAGGTCTCCCGAGCTCTGTTTTCATTGGCAGAGGTACTGTGGGCTGCTCCTTTGCTATTTCCAGGGTGGTCCTGCAGGCCAGATCTAGACATCCCAGGGGCTGAATTCGGCCCCCAGGCCTTGAGTTTGACATCCCTGAAACAGACATTTTGAAATAAAAGGGCAACAAAAATATGAGGAAAAATATGGAAGCTTGAATTTTGAAATGTTTGAAAAATAAAGTCTTCCCTTTGTTTTAAAACTACAGATGATTGAATGGTATAGGTTCAGGATCACAATCCCATCAGTGAAATTCATAATATAATGGCAATGTCTTATTTTCAGAAAAATAACCACCTGCAGTAGAAAACTCAGAAATGCCAAATTAAATACAGTAAAAAGGCTTTATAATGTCATTTATTTTAGATGAGAAGTGTCTCTTGCTGCGTGAACTTTTAAAAAGTTTAGATTAGTGTATCAGAAATGGTTTTCCTCAAAGCCACATGTAAATTATCTACTCTTTTGGCTACATAGACTGCTGTTCAGTGAAGGAGAAATGAGGCCTGGCTTCAAGTATCAATTCTCTTTTAACATTCAATAAATGGCCTAGGTGCTAAACATCAGTGTAACACTAAGACAGCATAAAAAATAGAAATTCTCTTTGATGGGTACTTACCTGAGGTGAAGCCGTCATGGCAATATGTAGAAAAGCATGGAAGGAAGATTAGTGGCTAATATATTCACAGCACGAATGTCTAAAGATGTCCTGAAACATTTGACTTCTGGAAATGAATGAGAAGTGTTGCTAAAAATGTGTGGAAATCCACAGTGAAATGCCAATAATCTATACAAGTTTCTTTTAACTTCCCACAACATTCAGAAGAATGTTTGACCAGAGTAGAATTTTCCAATTCAAACCATATTTAACTTTAAGGGTAAAAGCCTATCTAAATGCACAACTGTGCAGAAGATATTTGGAATGATATGCAAATTTATTTGGGCTTCTGTTGAAATCCTTGCAGTTGATTATAGAAGAAATACAGTTTGTACAATTAGCAACAACACAAATCATAGTTTTTTTTGTTTTTAAAGGCACCATCTCCATTCCAAGAGTAAAACTCTGGCAATGAGTTTGGGAAAGACAGGAGGGTTAACTTTTTGTCCCCTCATTTACTCCTTACTTGGGTTGGCTCCTCCAATCAGTATTTGCACTGGAGGGAAGAGTTTCCATTCTATCTCAATACAGGTGTCAGTGTTCCAAGTAATTCATCTGCCAAAAGCAGAATTTGAGGCGGGTAGATTTCTCAAACAACATGTTTATTGAATACATTATATCGGCAGAGCTAGTGAAAACCAACTCTAAAAGTTCCTGTGATTTTTCCGCTAATTAAAAGAGCAAATATTTCCCTCCCCAGAAGTCACCAGTCACATTGTCCAATGAAAGTAGCTGGCAGGTTGCTTGGTCACTCCTCTCCTCTTTCAACTGCCACCGGTTGGGGTGGTCTTGGTTTCCACAAGAAAACCTTTTTATTTTGACTGATAACTGGCTTATCTACTTTCCCCTCCCTTCCCCCTCTCAGAGTTTGTGGCAACTATGAGGCAGCAAAAGATGGCTTCAGCTAGGTTCGCTTCAGAGTTGACAACAGGATTAGTACTAATCCAGGACTGCTACCTCGATACTCTTTTAAGTGAAATAATAATTGTACTTGTTTGCTCTGATGTCATTCTCCCCACCTCCCAGCCACTGCTTCATTGTCACTGCTATCTCTCTCAGCTGCTTCCTTTTTTCCCCTCTTCACCATGGCTGCAACTCTATCAATTCACTTCCTACCTCCTCCTCCATACCATCACTACTGCCATTGCCAATCCTCCTGACCAGATCCTGAGAACCAGCCAGATTACCAGATTATACCAGAGTATAAAATGCTCTGAAGTATAAGACACACCTACCTTTTTTGAGGAGGTAAACAAGAAAAAAAATCTGCCTCTACCTCTGCCTCCCAACAATTTGCCTCCCTGCAGCAAACAGCCTGTTTCACTTTCAGTTTCAGCATAACCTGTTTAGCACAAAGGGAAAACAATCTGCCTCTGCCTCCCTGCAGCCTGAAACAGCTGATGGTTGGGAGGCCGATCCAACCGACAATCACCTGCTTGTGCTAATCAGGCTATGCAGAAGCTGAAACTGAAACAGCAAACTGTTTGCTGCAAGGAGGTAAATTGCTGAGAGGCAGAGGCCAAAGGGTGGGGGCCGGTGGGCAGGGCTACATTTGGTGTATAAGACGCACCCAAATTGTCACCCTCTTTTAGGGGGGGAAAGTGTGTCTTATACTCCCAAAAATATGGTAGATAGGAAGTGTGCTGGGCAGCTGATTGCTTATTTTCCCTGCCCAATAGTAATTCGATCCAATCTGTCACTGCCTTGGGTGTGCACAACCAATGAGAGCAAATTAAACTCCTTGGGGAAATTACAAATTCAGAAGATGCAGATTACATTAATCACTAGTTGGAAAGCTAGTGGCTACTTCAAGGGAGCAGATTTATTATGACCCCTAGGATTTAGTTACGCAAATAGCAGCAAATTGCTGTGCCCTTGGGGTAGGAAGGAAAGAATGGATAACCACTAGATGTCTGCAAAAAGTTAGTTTTCTGGATCATTAGTTGCCATCAGGTGGTCATCCCAGATAGTACAACACTTATTGTCTACTCACCTGCAGCTATTGCTTACAGTTCTGCCCTCAACCATACATACTGTAGGTCTAGTACATGTTTGTGGACATGTACTAGACCTCTAGCAGACTAAGATCAAGTTTGTTTCTTTTATGATAGAAGGCCTGATCTCCTTAGTGTAATGATGATATTTAATGGTGGTATTCTTGTTAACAGACAGATCAGAAATTAGGTAAAGAAAGAAGCCCAGCAAATAGATTAGATCACGGGTCCCTAACTCCCGGGCTGTGGCCCACTACGAGAACGTGAGGTGTTCAGAACCTGGCCATCCAAAGCGGTGGGTGAGCACACACCCATCCCCACTTGCACAAGCAGCAGTGAGTGCATGTGCTCCATTTGTGCAAGCAGCATGTCTGTATGCACACCACTCACACAAATTGAATTACCTGTGCACACTTGCCCACTGCTTGCACAGAACCATCCCCTCTTCCTGCCCCCTGGTCTGCAAAGCTGGAAAGATTGGGGAACTGTGGATTAGATCTCATTGTATGCAGGTAATATGTTCGGTCTAGAAATAAAGCAACAAGAGCTAGTTGCCTCAAGAGTCTCACATTGAAATGTTAGCTAATCTAAAGTAAACAATGCCAGGATTAAGTGAGCAATAATATGATTTAAGATATGATAACTTTCCATGCTCCTAAAATTACTCTAGAAGACCCGTGTGGTTCCTAGCAAAAACCTAAAAAAATAAATCCAACTATTGCAAAAACATTAGCATGTGTGTGTTTGTGTGTGTTGAATATTTTTATAACTATTTATAAAAGGGAAATGCTGTTTATATTAACAGTATACAAAAACAAATTAAATTAAATGATAAAGAGAAATCAATCCAGTAAATCAATTATGAAATTATAATACAATCATAGAAAAAAATCAGAAGAAATCTATATTAATATAAACCACCTAAACAAATCATTTATTTATTTATTTAGATATAAAATTGTGCATAAATAAATTCTATTCTTATAACACATTAACCATTATCTTCATCTTTCCTGTGAGATACAATTTGTGAGGGTCTGACCAGGAAACAGTGAATAGAGTCAGAAGAACTACTTACATTTAAACCAGCTTGCCTGCCTTTTGTTAGGATGATTGCTGGCTAAAGGGATTCAGTGCATGCCTAAGGAATGCCTGAAGGCCAGAGAAAATAATAATATTTTCTTCTCCCATCTTGATGTAATCTGGGTCTGTGAAGAAGAAGCAAGGCAAGACACTAAGAAGAGAGGGAAGGAGGGAGGGATAAAGGAGGGAGGGAGAGAGCTGAGATTTAACCACTGTGAAAGGATTCGGTGGAGCTAGCTGCTTTCTGTAGAACATTTTAGGAAATCGTTTTGCATAACACCCTAATCAACAGATTCTCAGACAGATTCTGTAACTCCCCAGAGATTTAAGGCTGATGCTAAACCTGTATATTTATGCATATATTCAAATACTATAAAATATCACAATCCTGCCATCCATAGGAAGCTAAACCTAAGTCATTTCTGAACCTGTTACATGCCCTATTGCTTGTCATATTAAGTAATACTATCCCTAGGTGGGCACACAAAAAAATCACTTAGCTATTGACCTAAGTTTGAGGAAATTTGTGTCTTACTGACTCATAGATTTGCTTAAACAGTCTGTTTTGTTTCTTCCATTGTAAAATGGAATAAAGTTTAATTCACACTGCAATTATAATGAATGCTAATCAAGCTAGACTGTTGGGGTGGGGGGGAATTAGAAAAAGGAAAGGTTTGCTGTTGGCAGGATAGTGCTTTAAGCTGGTTTATGATTTCAGAATTCTAATTTTAACACACTTTAATAACCTGAAAAGTGCTTAAGGGTTTAATAAGTTCTGTTCATCCTTCCATAGACTTTGCCTCCATCTTTCATAAATATGCCTGGCTCATTGATGTGGTGGCCTCAGAGTCTAACTGTGGAGCTGCTTTACTGCTCTGCAAGAACCCAGTTTTCTGTTCCTGGGATTATTATTTTGGTGTTCCAAACTGATAATAATACCTCACATGTATTCAGTTTATTCTATCTTAAAGGTGTTCTCTAAATTTATATGTACAAACAATAAGGCAATCTTCCTAAGAAAAAAGTTTATTGAGGATTATATTTTAAAAAAACTTCTTTTTTGGGGGGAGAGAGATGTTTCATCAAATTTATATTAGTTGTCAGGATATAAAATACAAAGGGAAATAAAAATAATGGGAAAATAGGGGCTAGTGAGCAAGCGCTATGCAGAAAACATGGGGCCCCCAAAGGTAGAAATATCAGGGTCATGAGCTATGGGTGTATTATCTTCCACTTCAATAATAAGAGGGAGGTGATAATTGAGCAATACGTGTTTTTTTTTGTTAGCACTCCTAACTAAGATTGGGGTCATTTGAAAAATGCCTTAGGTTTCATGAAGCTTCCTGAGTGAAACAAGGTGGGCAGTTTCTACTTGAAACTTGCTTAGAATTTTATATTCTTAGGTCAATCTTAAGATATTTACTGGAGCTGGAAATACTCTTTAGTTGTCAAAGTGGCAAGTGCATCTCTATGGATTGCCTGTTTGATCACTTTCATTGAATAAACAGCACAATTCTAGTATCACTGTTAAAGTTCTCCAAAAAGGTACTCCAGGGCAATAGCTCTTCTTATCTGTACACAACTGAAAGCAAATTAAATATTTATATTTGGTTCAACAACTGACAAGTCCCAAGAAGTCTTGGGAGGAAAAGGATCACATTCAGGCAGCCACTGAACCTAACCTTCAAACTCTTGGGAATTGACTATTACACATCACTATGACACATGAAGCTAGCCTGGGCTCTTCCCACCTGGCCAATTTGGGAGGAAAGAGGGAGAGGGAGGGAGAGAGAGAGCGAGAGCGAGAGAGAGAGAGCGAGAGAGAGAATCAAAGCCCGGCTTACAAATTTTCTTTTTGGTGTTTGCTTTGTGTGGGAGCAGAGGTGGGTTCCTAACGTTTCGGTCCAGTTCTACCAGACCATTAGTAACTTGGTAGCTCGGTTCAGTAGAACCATTAGTGACTCGGGCCTGCCACGCCCCCAAGCTGGTTCTTTCAGTGCCATCTTGGTTTTTGCTTCTGCACATGCACATAACTTTTTTTAAGCACTATGCATGCGTGCGCATGGCCGCAGTGCGCCGCTGAGTGAACCGGCAATAAGAAGATTCAGAACCCACCTCTGTGTGGAAGAAACCGTGAAGCCCAATTTCCACCATAGAGATGATGCAGCAAAGCTTCCTCTAACTGATTGGGGAAGACAGGCACCATGGAGAAAATTCCAGAAGCTGAGTGGTGTGATAAAGCTTTAGTGCCTGTCAATGAGAATTAACACACTCTGAAGATCCAGAGGCAATGCTCAACTGCTGTCTTCTTCTGAAAAAGAAGCTGTTAAGCAGCCACAAGGGATGGCACTGATTTCAGATTGGGATTGTCCTTCTCTGTGAAAGGAATGATGTATGACAGATATTGCAAAGTCCACAAGAGGAATGTCCCCACAAAAATGTCAGTTTCCTGATCAAACTTTACTATTTAACTTGTGTCTTCTTTCTCTCTTGAAAAAATTGAAAAACATTCTTCTGCAGTTTTGCCAAGAATAACCGTAAAATTACCCAGATTTCCTACACTATCTCATTATCTTTCCTCCATATGAGCTTCCTGGGGCAACCGTTTACCACTAACAAAACTGTTGCATATTAATAGAGTGAGCATAGGCTTTACTCAGGTCCGCCAAAACAGCAGGAAAAATACTCACTATTCATTGGCCGACCCATCTGACAGCTTCCTATAAAAGGGCAAGATGTCAGATGAGCCAGCTGCTGAGTTTTGGAGGTCTATCAATAAAGAGCTGTTGTCATTAAACCTGTGACCTGCTTCTTCGATCGACCCATTCAACAAAAAACTATGATTGTTTTATTGGCATTGACTACATGGATTCTGACTTCTGTTTACATCCTATTCCAGGTGGAGGATTGTTTGATTCTCAATGGCCTACTCCCTTTCACCCATATTGCTTGCCTCTTTTTTTTTGTCTGATTCATTCATCTTTCTCTCCCATCTTGATGAAATGTAGTTTATAGAAACTAGGGAAATTCACAATAAGGTTTGGATTTGAAGAAACCAAATCCAAATTATATTATCTCTGGATCATACAACCAGTAACATTTATAAATGTTTTCATAGAGATGTATGTTTCTGTGAAAACATCTATAAATATTACTGAGTATATGTTCCAGAGATAACATTCTTCTTCAAATCCAAATTTCTCTGATCTTTCCCCCCCCACCTTATCTATCTATCTATCTATCTATCTATCTATCTATCTATCTATCTATCTATCTATCTATCTATCTATCTATCT
>JANHFT010003017.1:73906-86800 GCA_032467955.1 Pseudoxenodon macrops | reverse complement strand
CTATCTATCTATCTATCTATCTATCTATCTATCTATCTATCTATCTATCTATCTATCTATCTATCTATCTATACACACATACACACACACTCACTTGTGTGTGTGTGTTGTATTTCTCAATGGCAGATTATTTTCTATAGTATCTACGGATGTATGTAGTCTGTATTCCATAACATTAACTAACTACCGGTAAATACTGATTAGGGAAAAAATAAGTTAGCATTTCTAACATTTTGAATTGCAGTTATGAAAAAATAATGCAAATAAAAGATATTTATTGTAATTCCAATAAATATCCTGAATAAAGGTAACTTTGTTTTCAACCAACCTTATATGTAGAGAAGGCATCTGGAAAATAGGTAGGATAAGAATTGGGAACTGTATGTTGGTGCAATGAGCAGCTTCCTATGTAATGGGGAGAGTTGGGCTTATGCAAACATTTAAGTAATTTCATTGACATTGAATGAATGAATGAATGAATGACTGAATGAATGAATGAATGAATGAATGAATGAATGAATGCTGTAATTCCTTCCTAGCAATCAGTTCAGAAATTGTGGAGTTGAAGACCTCACTACCTTCATTTTTAGGAGACTCATTATAGTCTTAATAAAGTGTCTTTTATTACAGTCATTCCATTTATTTGACTGAGAATGAGCTGATGAAAATCTAACAGTATAAGAACCTGGAAATGGCAGGGGTGGGAGGATGGATCAGTCCCTTAATTACAGAGGTACTAAAATAGCATCCTAGTAAGCATCAAAGTTTTTTTTTGTTTTCTTTTCCAGTATGCACTTCATGATAATCATACTGCTTATTGTAAACAGTACACTGTGCCAGCTAGTCAATTAGCCAAAGATTCTATTAATCTTTTCATAGAAACATTACATTCAATTAAAACTGCTCCACTTAAAAATGATAATGAGCACCTTAATCTACAGCCATTTTAAGATCAAGACTTTGTTTTTAAAGCAAATCCATTCCCTTCAAGTCTACCTGAAGTATAAAATACCTGTAAATGAATGAAATCCAGGTCTTCTCTTTATATCTAGGTTTCTTAGTATTTCTTTTTCAGTTACTTGTGCAAGGTAAACTTTTATTATTGTGTAACATATACAATAATATAAATCCAAAACTACCACACTAAATATTTATTATATCACATTACCCAAATATTCAGTCAATCATGATGATTTCCAGAAAATTCACCATTTTTTTTCAATTGTATTCTAATTCAGAAGGAAGTAGAAGTTTAACTTCAAGAGAATAAATCTCATTTCAGAGTAAACTAATCCTACTTTACTGTGAAAATTACTTAAAAGAAAGGTATCTGTTCCTTATGTCTATCTCTGGAATAAAGTCCTAGAGAAGCACTATCCAAAGTGGGTCTTTTCTAGCCATTCAGACTCTATAGACCTTTTTGTTTTCACCATCTCACTCCTGCGGCCAGATAAGCAATATAAAAGGGAAGCAAATGTCTGCCCAACCCATACTAGAAAGATGCATTTTTATTATCTAGAAAAATATGAATTTAAAACTTAAGTTATATAGCTACCATAAACCTTGAAGACCTAGAGGATTAGGGTTGGGAGTCATCCTAATCTCTGAAGGAAAAAATATTCCAGAGTGCTGGAACTATGGCAGAGAAGATGTATGTTTTATCCCAGTGGATATTCCTTGGCTGACAGGATCTGTGACATGCCCAACCTGCCAAACTGAATTGGATGAGTGGAAACAACTGGGAAAAGATGATCCTTCAAGTAACCTGACTGGTCCCAAGCCATGAAGAGTTTTAAAGGCAACAAGTTGCCACTGGAAAATACTGGTAACCAATGCAGCTCACATAGTAGTGGTATTATGTCTGTCAAATATCTGACTCCGTTTACTACCCATGCACCCACATGTTGCAGCAGTTGAACTTTCTCAATGCCTTTCAAGGGTAGCCCTATATAGAGTTCATTACGATAAATTAATCCAAATAAAAGGTCACAACGCCATGAGTCACTGACAAACTCAATGACATGAGTTTTAAAAAAAAAATATTATCCTGATTGAGTTATCACAAACAAAGTGTTCTGCAAGCAAGCTTGTATATCATTATGTTATGGGATTCCACCTTGGCAGAGTCACTCATAAAATTCTACAATTTTCTACAAAGACAGGAAATGTACTCATTATTGGTATAATCTAAATCTTAATGAGGACGTACGTTGCTTCCCATACCATGATGACTATTTCCTTCTCCTTCAACTGAAATGGAAGGAGATGGCATGTCTCCTATTCTAAACTTATTTAACTGTTCATGCACTTATGGAGCACTTATTTGTCACAATTATTACTGTGGAAATTACTGGATTTCTATAAAAATCCTCATCTTTGTCTTGAGGTATTATGTGGGAGCTAGGGTCAACCACAAGTTAATAACAGATCCAAAATGTTCGATATTATAGATATTTGGTAAAACAGCACTGTACATAATATATATGGGGGAAGATAACTATGTGGTGCAAACCATGAGGACAAGAAACACAGAGATGGCTTTGGAGAATGCAGCAACCATTAGTAAAATATAAGCTTAATCTGAAGAAAAGAGCAATGCATGAAAAAGAAATGTTAACTTGCCTTGACTATTGTATGAGTGGAAGAAAAATGTTGTCAGGCTTTCAAAATTCAGTTTTCATAGCTTATAAAGTAAAGTTCTAGTATTATTTGTTGTGCTTTTTCCTGAGGTGGCCTATCCTGATAGGTTGACAAAATGTACCTTAGAACCGCAGCAGTTAGTACAATATTTGCCTCTGAATGTTTCACATGAGCACATTTCACGTATTTTGCATCATGTTGTCACAATGAACATTTCCCGATTAGTTCCCCTTTGCTCCCTCTCAAGAGCAACAATATTGCAGATTATTTATTTCAAAAAACAAGTAAACTGTTTATATTAAATTTGCCATTTTGTTGATAGGTCAAGGGCAGGATCTGGATCCTGTTTTATGTCAACTTACCAAGAGTCTCTTTCTATGTTAGAGATAGGAAAGGTTTGCATCATTTTGAATCAAAGCTGCTGAACCAAGGTGGGAAACAAGTGGAATGTATTATTTCTCCACAGCTTAAAATTAATTGATTAGAATTTCAAGAAAAATAACAACATTCAGGTCAGAGGTGGGATTCAAAAAAATTACTACCAATTCTTTGGGCGTGGCTTGGTGGGTATGGCGTAGCTTGGTAGGCGTGGCTTGGTGGGCATGGCAGTGGAAGGATACTATAAAATCTCCATTCCCTCCCCACTCCAGGGAAGGATACTACAAAATCCCCATTTCCTCCCTATCAGACGGGACTTGGGAGGCAGAGAATGTTGGGGGTGGGACCAGTCAGAGGTGGTATTTACCAGTTCTCGGAACTACTCAAAATTTCCACTACCGGCTCTCCAGAACTGATCAGAACCTGCTGAAACCCACTTCTGATTCAGTTAAAGGAAACCATATATTTGAAGAACATTGTTTATTTCTATAGATATAGGTTCATCTTTTAGCCAGGAATCTGCATTAGACCTGTGATTGTTTTGCTGTGTAGGGATAGTTAACTGTTATTCACTTATGACTCGGTATAAATTGAGGAATAGTACATAATTTCCAGTCATTATATATTTTAGGCGATGTCCATTAACCTAGCTTTAAAATATTTAAGCCAAACTACTGAAAATCTACAGTATTAGTATTTTGACTGAACCAATAAATGAGCAATTTATAGAGGACCAGGCCATAATTTAGTCTGCTTAGAGCTGTATATCCTTTGATACTTTTAATGTTTAAAATAATTTTCAATTTTGTATTTTTTAAATAATTTAATTTTTCCTCATGTATTGTGAGTTTGATCTACCTCTTCAAGAGGTGAGGGGGAAAGGGGCTGATACTTCTAGTCACATGCCTGTACATTGCATAGTCAGGAGGTTTACTCTAGATTAAAAAAAAATATTTTTGCTCTTTTATACTCCAGAAAAGAAATACAACTCAGTTATGCTTCAATTGACTTCATCTTTGGTTTCGGGTGTTATATAGGGGTTAAAATCAACCATTACTTACCAACAGTCCCACACTGTTCAATATTTGCTTAATATGTCAATATTGCTTATGATGTCCTATTATAAAGGGAATACCAATAAAATGTTTATAAGAAACATTTGATACAAGAAATAACAGTGCAAAAAATCATTTTGATTGTTTGTATTTCTGAGAAACTTTTAAAACAGAATATTTAGTCCTCAACTTACAGCACAACTGAGCTGAAAATTTATATTAAGTGAAAAAATTGTTACGTGAGTTTTGCTCCCTTTTACTATTTTTCTTGCCATATTTGTTAGGTGAATTATTGCTGTTTTTAAATTAGTAACATGGTTGTCAAGTGAATCTGGTTTCTCCATTGATCTTGCTTGTCGGGAGGTCACAAAAGAGGATTGCATGACCTCAGGACAATGTAACTGTCATAAATGCAAGTCAGATGTCAAGCATCTGAATGTAAATCACATGACCATGGGGATGCTTCAACAATCATAAGTGTAAAAATGGTCATAACTCACTTTTTTCAGTGCCATTGTAATTTTAAATCATCACTTAATGAACTGTTGTAAGTTGAGGACTATATGTATATCGTAAACCTAAGTCTGGAATGTACACTGTGGCTTAAACACCGTTGTATTTCAGTTTCTACCTATAGCATAAAATGGAACAGCCCAAATACAGGTGGAGATTATAGAGACATAGATGAACTGACCTCAACTGAACACACAAGAACTTCCTTTCAACAGGATAAACTTGAATTTCACAGCACTACTGTTTCATACATCATTAGGCTAATGCTCTGCTTAAATATGCTTATCCATCATTTCCTGATTAAAGCCTTTTGTGCCCGGTCAAAACTGCTCACAACGCTAGCTCATCCTCTGATTATTAATGCCTCAAATACACATAACATCAGAAAATATATTTACCTTAAGAGTTGTAATAACATTGTTGTATCTCCAGCATGTGTGTGTGTGTGTGTGTGTGTGTGTGTGTACATACATAAATACATACTGTACGTTCATATAGTATGAATGAGCCACTCAAATTCAGTGGACTCTGGATATCAGACAAATCTTTAGAAAAACCCATTAAAACAAAGACATTAAATCAGCAGGTAGCTCAGACCAAAATGCTCTAATAACAAAATCCAGAAAAAAGAGAGGGCATTAAGCAAATGATAAACATCAAACCTAGACCTTGAATGAAAGCTTTCAAACTTTCAAAGCTTTTTGGAACCCTAGGAAAGAGCATGTCATCCAGGGTAGGATGCTGTTCCAGATATGGAGGTTGCAACAGAGTAGGCACACTTCCTAGGTCCCACAAGGTGACAATATTTAATGGAGGAGACATGAAGCAACCCATTCTTCTGGAAAGTACTGGGCAGGCAATAATAGAGATTGGGTGGACAATTGTTTAGGAATTGACATGGTATGTCTTCATGACCCGAAGAACACTTCTGGAGAACACTTTTTTAAAAAGAACCCCGATTTCCCCTCCTTTCATCCTGCTGTCATTTAAATTCCATGTTCTCTGAATGCAAAGAAGTGTTTTTGTGTAGAAAGCTTGCAATGTTTTATTCTGCTTCAGATCTCCTAGTTGTATAATTCCAACATACCCATTTCAGTTCCAGATTATAGCACTAGTTTGCTAAGGCTTCATAAATTGTATATGAATGATGTTGTATTTGTAATGCATTGGCTGGGTTCTATTTACTTGGCAGAAATAGCTAAGAAAATTCAAAAGAAGCAAGTGAATAGATGTTTAAAGAGAATTTGATTAGCTATGCTTGACTTCTATAGAGCATTATTTTCATTCTTTTTTATCAATTTTACTAGTGAATCTAAAGAGATAAGTAGCTTAAACATATCAGATCTTAAATCCATTATATTCTCTGAGGTCATAAAAGGAGAAGCATATTAAACAAACCAATAACTATAAGGTTTTCTAGTTCAATATTGCTTTTTATTTTACCAGTGTTTCCTGGCAAGGTATACAGGTTGTTTGGGATTTTGATAGAGTCCTTCAATTATCTACAAGGAGATAACATAAAATGAATGCCTAAAGCAGTAATCTTAAAAGTATATACACCATAAAAGATATCCATACAAACTCAGGGGGAATCAAATCTTACCCAAATGTTAAAGTTTTTTGTGCCGGTACAATTAGAACAGGGATGTAAATCCAACCAGTTTATAAGCAGATGCAGTTTGTTAGTTCCTTTATCATTATACATTCATACACAGACATTACCATCACCATCATTGCAAATAATAACAGCACCTAGATCCATCTACTATTTTGTAAAGTCTTCCATGATTTTTGCAGGACATGGTTCATGAAAATGACAATAGATTTTTATATTGCAAATCTAGTAATTAACCATACAAATATCTGATATTCATCTATAAACATTGATCTTATCTAAATTAGAAAGCAACTGCTTTTGATAAAAGTTCATCAAAGGAGTTGATAATCAGGACAAACCAACAAAGGTAAAAACATAGTCACAATGCCAGTAAGACAGGAGCTCTTAACTATATGAGCCAATCAATAATGATCTAAAGTTTCAAACAGAAGTGACCCTTAGCTTCACCTTAAGGTCATAAATTCAGGAACGTATTCTAAATAATACAAATTAACTGAAGTTAGATTGGAAACTTTAAGAAATGCTGTAGTTTTGAAATGCAAAAAATGATGGGGAGTATGGGAGTATCCCAGAGGTGGGTTCCTACCGGTTTGTACCGGTTCTACCGAGTAGGTAGTGGGCCGTTGGTGACGTCATAGAGCCGGTTCTGCTTCGTGGGCACTGCCATCTTTAAAAAAAATTTTTTTTTAACATTTTTTCTTCTTTTGCGCATGCGTCACCATCTTGTTTTCAGCCTTTTGGGGGGAATTTTTCGGGGCTTTTTCTACTGCACATGCACGCATGCACAAGGCGCGCCCACGCAGCGTAGGAGGCAGCGAACCAGTGGCAAGGTAAGTTAGAACCCACCCCTGGAGTATCCATGTTAAAAAATTCCGTTGAGCTGGATGGTATTTCTTGATAGTGAAAGTTTGGGGGGAGATAGGAGAAATGGCCCTGGTTGTTGTATTCAAAGAACTGAGACTATAAGGAAAAATAACTAGGCATCTTTCTTGAATATGGAAGGTAAAAGCAAGAGCGGTTAGAAACAACTTTGAAACTCCCCCTTTTTAATATTGCTGATGCTTACTTAAATAATTAGATATTAAACTATTTTTAAAGCTTTGATAATTAAAAGTAATGCTCTTGATTAGAATTGGGTTGGTATATTCTAATTCTCTGTCCAGAATCCAGCAGCCTAAATAGTACTTGTACATCTAACTATTGAGGGGTGGGAATCATCCATAAACCACAATTATTATGCACATCAAGTTCTATTAAAAAGGAAATAATAAAAATTAAAGGCTTCGTTCAGTGTTTGAGTCACAGTATTTTGAATATAATTCCAGCTAAACCAAAACCTTACTATTTTCCCAGTTTGCCGGGACAAGCTGGCAGCTTGTTTCTCCAGGCAAAGCAAGAAGAAAAGCTTTTTGTTCCTATTCACACCTAAATCAACAAGCTGTTAGCTTAATCCAAGAAGACTCAGAAAAATACAAGTTAGTTTGGGACTTTTTATCGTTGCTCCGGTAGCCAGAATGACCAGGATTAGTTTTAGATGCAGGCATAGTCCTGAAACAATTTTACTCACAGTCAACACAGTCAGAACAAACTTTTCTATGTTTTCCCACAGCATTTAAACGACATAGAATTAAATAAATAGTATCTGATCAGATACTTCTTCATTTTGACAGCAACCTTTCATGAGTTTGCCATTTATTTATTTCAACCAGCAGACATCCAGATGCTGAAGTTAATTCTGTACATGTTATAACACCGGGAAATCTTCCTGGCATGTTAATTTGCCTTAGGAATAGACTAAATGAATCTTCCCTTTTCACAGGTTGTCACCGCTGCTTTATATCTGATAAGCCACAATACCGGCCTTTACCCCGTTCAGTTGGAAACTCAGAATATGCTGTGTAAAGCCTTAAATTAAATGATACATTCCAAGAAACAGGATGTCATGTTCTTATTACCCTTGGCATTCAACCTCCTCCCACAAACCTATTACCTTTCTTTCCGGCAGCCAGTTTCACTTAAGATGCAACCACACTCAGATATATTCAATTACTGTTTAAAGGAGACGACATATCCATTTATGATGTCCTTTAATTCTTTACAATTACTTCTACGCAGATTATTTATTATTCTTTTTAACGCTAAATGTGTATTATTGACAATAGATGGGAAAAGGAAGCATTGATCTGGCAGAAAGTTGTTAATGTAGACAGCTTTCGTAACTAAATTGGCTGGTTTGGGAATGAGAAAGCTTATTTTCTTGACAAGAATTTATCTCCTGTTTTAGAAAGTAATTTATAATCAAATCCAGTGCAAGGTTCATACTATTATTTATTAAAAGCTATTTTAGCTTTTTTGGGGGGTAACATTTATTTTTACTTACTTTGCAGAGTCTGATTAAATATATTTGTTATAATTACTAAAACAATTTCTCCTCCTCCTCCTCCTCCTCCACATATCTACATTTACAAAGGAATTTTGCACAGTATGATTTCTCTACAAATTATTCTTCTGGTATTCAGTTCAGTTTATTACAGTCATAGACCAGAGACCATTATGGTATTATATGATGTATATTTTAATTATTATGTAGAAGATTCAATTCAAATTATGTTGGATTTTTATAGTTTTTGGGGAAAATCTGATTACTGGAGAAGCTTGCCTCTAGGAAGCCTAGTGACCTATAGACAGTGGTGGAATCCAAATTTTTTTACTACTGGTTCTGTGGGTGGGGCTTGGTGGGGCTTAGAGGGCGTGGCAGCAGAAGGATACTGCAAAATCTCCATTTCCACCCCACTCCAGGGCCAGGCAGTGGTGGTATTTGCCGTTTCTCTGAACTACTCAAAATTTCTACCACTGGTTCTCCAAACAACTCAAAATTTCCACTACCGGTTCTCTATAACCTGTCAGAACCTGCTGGATTTCACCCCTGCCCATAGACAAGAACCCATGAAAACATATTCTCTCTAACCATTTATGAACGCTATGAAGATAGAAGTATTTACTCCAAAAAACAGAGTAAAGGAGTACAAACCAGCTAAAATAGATTATATGTGGATCTTTTTTGACCCACTTCACTCTAGCATAAAAATTAGCAATAGTGTTGTTTTCCAAAAGGAACTATTTGGAAGATTTTATCCTCCTTTCCTGAATAGCTGACCAGTTATTGCAGACCTGAAAATTAGTATTGTTCTTGCAAGAATTTGCAAGAATTTGCAAGAATTTGCAGGAAGATTGTTATGCACAATTTCATTGTTTTAGTTATTTCTGCTATTGCTACATGAACCATACAACCTGACCTTTGAATTATATAATTTCCACTTACCCAAACTTAGGCTGCCAAACTTAGAAATACATTGTTTCAGAATACTGAATATTGCTTCCATTATATTTTAAATGTCCTGCTTGAAGTATTACCTAGCGTATGCACTGCTGATCTCCATTCAACCATCTGCTCTTAAATCCACTTTTCCTTTCTTCTTTTTAAAATGAGAACTCTCAGAAAACTGTATCCTTCTTATAAATTGTCATGGTATGCAGAGGTCACTATATTTCACTACGGTGCACTCAAGTGTATTTTGTAATTCTAGTTAAATGGAATACTTCTCCTGAACAGAAAGCAGAAAGGAACATATACAAAGAACGCAGAAGCAGAGTCAAATAAATAAAAGAGCAAAATAGCTGTAACACAAAGTCTGTTGTAAATCACATAGCTACACATAATCCCCAGCAAAAATCAGACTCTGCTGATTCTTTGCACTTTAGTTGGAAGTTAAAGAAAGAATTTGGGAATCCAAAGTTTCTGTTAAGGACAACATTCTTATTGTTAGCCCTTCAAGGTAGTCAGGACAAAAAGCATTACAGAAGTGTCAGCATTATCTTTATTACAAGGTTATGTTAAATAGAACCTTGCAAGACTTGCAAGATTTCTCCCTTCCTCTCTTTTTATTCTTGGAAGAGTTTCTTCTGAAATGCTTCCCACACTTTCCTCCCACCTGGGGACTGAGCTTAGTGTGACTTAAGCTGCCTGTCTCCCTCTTTTCTGTCTACCAAGATCATTCCTACCTAGCATCACACTTATGGGCATTATGCTGTAGACCAGTGATGGCAAACCTATGGCACGCATGCCACAGGTGGCACGTGGAGCCATTTCTGAGGGCATGCGAGGCACTGCCCTGTAAAAAAATGACCCAACGGGCAAACCGGAAGTGACTTCCGGTTTGCCCATAGGGCCGTTTTTCATTCTCTGGAGGCTTCAGGACGCTCCTCTGAAGCTCCCGGAATGTTTAAAATGGCCCAGCAGGCAAATCGGAGTCACTTCCAGTTTGCCTGTTGGGTGGTTTTTCACCCTCTGGAGCCTTCAGGGTAAAAAACGGCCCCACAAGCAAACCGGAAGTCCGGTCCCGAACTTCCGGTTTGCCCGGAGGGTCATTTTTCGCCTTCAGGAGGCTTCCCTGGAGGGTGAAAAACAGCTAAATGGGCAAAAAGGAAATCCCATTGGGCCGTTTTTCACCCTCCGGAGGCTTCAGAGAATCCTTCTGAACCCTCTGGAGGACAAAAAAACGGCCCAATGGGGGATGCGAATGGACATGTGCAGTGCCATGTGCATGGGTGTGTGTGCATGCTGGCACACAAGAAGAAAAAGGTTCGCCATCACTGGCATATACCCTACAGTATTTGATTCCTTTTTTTAATATAAAGCTTCAATGGTTAGATGGCCTGGTCCAGTGATGGCTAACCTTTTCTCGACCAAGTGCCCAAAGAGCGCACATGCGTGACAACCAGCTGGCCAATGGCAGGCACACGCACAGGCACAGCAGAGCTGAACTGGGGCAACAGCTCGCATGCCCACAGAGAGGGCGCTGTGTTCCACCTGTGGCAAGCGTGCCATAGGTTCGCCATCACGGGCCTAGACATTGGTATTAGAACATAGATCTTTTTGACATATTTTATTGGGTTCTTCTAATCTAGTTGAAATGTTAATTTATACTGCTAGTCCAAGTATGATATGCCATATGCTAAATAAATAATAAATCAAAAAGTCAAGCTTTATATTAGTATGATAGACATAATGACAATTCTTATTTCTCTTTCTTCCTGCCTTCCCAGTTCTCTGTGGTCACCAGAGAGCTGGGGGAGGCACAAGGAACTGCTTTATATTCCTGTTGAAAAAGGAGTTACCTGAATGCCAGGCAGATGGCCAGCTTCTTAGAAAGGCCAGCTTAGATGTGTAGGAGGCGCAGGAAGCAGGCAGTTGTACATGAAAAAGCTTTGACGTAAAAGGCTCCTCCACACAGATTTGCAAATCTCATAGGTTGTGCAAATAAAATGGAAGATAAAACCGGCACACCTGTAATCTCAGGCTAAACTCTTTTTGACATGAAACAGCCAACTGCATGTAATCCAGATTTATATAGCTTTTCTGCCCATTCCATACTTTATCGAATAATAACTTCAAATCCAATACAAATGGCCAATCCGGTGCCACACTGACATTACAAAGCATGCCCAAGGCTATAGCGCAGAAACAGCATTTGGTCTCCCTCCACCTCCAAAGGGAACGATATATCTAATAAAAACTAGAGAATGTAATTTCTTGTGCAATATTGTAACCAGAGTGAGAGACAGATGGGTGGAAATACAGATGGCAGGAAAATAACATTTGCATTTTTGAATGTTTTTTTTAAAAAAAGGATTAAAAAATAGAACATGTTTAAGTAATTTAAATATTTCAGGCAAGGCTGTAAAATACAAATTGATTCATACATCTAAGTAGTCCTCGATTTATGGTCATTCAGTGACTGTTTGAAATTATGATGCACTAAACTGAAGGACATATGACCCACTCCTCAAGTTACAACCATTACAGCACCCCTGCAGTCATGTGACAAGAATTTGGGCACTAGATAGTGACCCAACCCATAGTTATGACTGTACTGCAAGTCCCCTCCCTCATGGGCTGGTAGGCCTCAACTTTCTAGCCCCACCAGAATGCAGAAATCTGCCTCAGCCTGTTAAGTTCACCAGCACATGGCCTTCTCCTGTCCCACCACTCCTGAAAGGCTTGGGCCTTCTCCCCACTGATTATTAAAAATCATTTATTTTTCCTTCCTGTGCAGCTGTTGACAAGTCAGCCAACCGACACAAGGCAAGGCTAAAAAACTAGCTTTCATGTTTTGGAAAAATAGAAAGAGCCTCAGAGTGCGAGATGAGCCCGTGTGATGTTCTGAGGTTTTTTTTTATTGCTGAAAATATTTTATTGGGTAGCTTTCTACAGTAGCTGCACTTCACATCACTTGGGCGAGCGGAGTTCTCCCAGACTGTGATAGGTTTCTGTGCGCTGGTGGATACCAGGCCTCCCAAGGCCTCTCCCACCCTCTGGTGTGGTCTCTTAATGAGCCGGGACTGGGATTGTTAAGCGAGGCATTCACATGGGTGCCTTGCTTAACAACCATAATGACCCAATTGTGGGCTGAATTGTGATTGTAAATTGAGGATTACCTGTAACACTCTCAGAATAAACCCGGGGTCATGATTTCTAACTCTGTTTACAGGTACAGTATGTTTTGTAGTATTTTTTTTTTTGAAAACAGTTTTTATTTTCCATAACAGTAAATTTAACATCTCATTTCCATATATATAACATTTTACATATCATAATATAATTTTTTCACATTATCTTACCCCACCTTG
>JANHFT010003017.1:16092-26187 GCA_032467955.1 Pseudoxenodon macrops | reverse complement strand
GGCTAATTTCAACGCATGCCCTGAAAAGACCTGTGCGGCTTAATATCAGGACATGATTTATTTTCAGGGAAACACGGTCTGTGAGGATTATATATAAACTTCTGGACAAACATGATAGGGATTAATTTTATAACTTGATGAACATTTCATGGGAACTTAATAAGACCTTTTCAGCAGCTTCATTTGGATTCCCTGCTGAGAAGGATTTATCAGGTTTATTTGTTGATGGCCTGCTGGCAAACAACAAAAACTTCTATTTAAAAAAGGCATTTCATATGCCAGGTTTCTTGTTTGCTGCTTGGAATCTGTAAATTAATTACGTTTTGATCTAGCTCGCATAATTTCTTTTTAATATTCCCTTCTATTTGATTATATTTTTTTAGTGAACATTGCTAGTTTTTTCCTACAACACCAACATCCATGGAGGTTTTTTTTTATTATGAAACTGTCATAAGGATGAAAGAAAGAAATATTAGGTTTTGTGGAATCTAATAAATACTTGTAAATACTTATCATGTATAGTATTGGGACCAGTATAACCAAAAGTATTTTTTTATTATTATTATTATTAATTTAATTTTTGATACCAGAAAAATTACTCAAACAGAGATACCACAGGTGTCAAACAGTATTGCAACTGTTTTGCCTTTGCTGAGATGGAGTGGGCGTGGCCTGCACATGATGCATCCTGCCAGTTAGACACCCCTGAGATACACAATGCAATTGTTATCATTTCTATATGTATGCATTTTGATGACATATTAATAAATAAGCAAAGCTCATACCTCTAACCAAATTGATAAAATTATGTTTGATGATACTGGGAAAAATTTTAATGATCAGCTTTAGACTTGCATTGATAGCTACCCTTCGAAGTATACTTCACAGTGGAAGATTTGCCACCTGTAAATTTTGGAAGAAATATTATGACTTGTTGGATCAAATCTTAACAGAGTCAATAAAAGCCATCCCCTAATCTCAGGATTGTATTGCAATTACCTTTGGCATTCAGACAATCATTCTATGTCACAACCATTGAAGTAGAGCCAAATCATTCTGCTTGTGCTTTTTTAAACTCTCTGTTATCAAATTCAGGAAAGAAACTGTAGCCAACACAAAATGTTATGCTGAAAATCAAAGGTTTTGATTCTCCTATGATTCTCCTATAATACATGGTAATCGGAGAGTGAAACAGAAAATAGGCATGACTGAAAATTCCTCATATGAATGTGTATACGTATGGGTGCATATGAGTAAATACTGTATAGATATACAAACTTCCCCTTCGCCTGTTAATAAGAAATAGCATTTGACTTTTGTCGAGATTTTACTCAGCAAGAAAAGAGTTAAAGTATAAACAAAGTTTATAGAAAGATAATATGACTGGGCTAATGATGGGCTACAAGTCATTACATTGTTCATAGTACTGCTTTCTAGCTAGGTCTTGAGAAGTTGTAACAAAGAAAAGTCTTTGATCTTTCTTGATGTTCCTATCCCTTTGCCAGAATCTTCTTAAGTACAAAAAATGGAAGAAAAAAGTGGAGAGTCCTTAAAAAAAAAGAAATACTATAAGACTTTTGCATACTTACACATTTACAATCCCACAGATATTACTAGGAGAAGGACACTTAAAATGATCCTGCATTGATCACAGAACTGGCTATGAATTATTTAGTTTAAAGACTTGAAATTCGGCCTAGTCAAAATCAATATTTCTTCACTTTCTCTGCCTGCACTGGGGCTGTTGGAGGCCCAGAGTTTTTCAGCAAGTTCAGGCATGAACTTTGGGAACTCTGTATAAACCCCCACCTCAAAAAAGAGATTTGTTCCTAGAGAAGAGTCCAAGAAGAATTGCTGATTTCTCTGACTGACAAATGCATTCCTGTGCCAAAGGAGATCTGTCTCCTGGTTGAAGAAAGCTTGGTCAGATAGGGATCATGGAGGCCTTGACAGCACACTGACAGCTCCATTAGAGCATGTAATCTCTAGTTGCTGAAGCAACAGCTGCAGTCACAAAAATGTAAGAGCAGTGCTGAAGGGCCAAAGTATTTTGTTCCTATAGTGACCAGGAAAATATTTATGGAAAGCCCGTAGGAGAAATACGATGGCAACCATGCCCTCCCAGTCATATTTCCAAACCACTCTAATTGATAAGCATATGTCAAGTAATAAATATAATTTTAGCTTTACATAAATATTTGTATCCAACCCTTCTGTTATATATGGACCATTCAGAGCTATTATATATCCCTAATTAATTTTTCCTGTTTAAAACCATTCAGGTTACTATCCACAGCTGCATTAAAATTACACATGGTTTGACAAAATAGATGGAAACAAAATTTTGTCACATTCTAGTAATTCTACCACTCACAGGCTTCGCTACAGAGAATATTGGAAGATTCAGGACACAATAATGGAAGAACCTTTTCACAGGGCACATAGTTAAACTTTAGGATTTATTATGTAACATAAAATGTACAACTTCGACAGCTTTTAAAGGATATTAGATACAAGATCTTTGTTATTTCATGATATATTTCTTACATATTCTCTGTATGGCTCCTTAAATTACAATTTCTTCTTCTCTGCTTTATGAAAGGATAACCAGCTTGCGAACTACTTTCAGTCATACTGATTTTGCTATCTGCTCATTAATATGAGAAGGAAATAGGCCAGTTAGTTCCATACAAAAATGGAGTCCACTCTTTTTTGCATCAAAGAAGTAGACACACAGCAAAGTTGCTCCCTCTCTTCTCTATATGTTCATAAATTATTTATAATTTACATTTCTTAAAGAATTAGCTGTAAAATAAATGATAATTGTTAGAAAGTAAACTATAGCAGTGAGATTTGCCACCAATGTAAGGGATGAAGCTGCGCCAGACTCTCATCTCTCCTGATAGAATAGAATAGAATAGAATAGAATAGAATAGAATAGAATAGAATAGAATAGAATTCTTAATTGGCCAAGTGTGATTGGACACACAAGGAATTTGTCTCTGGTGCATAAGCTCACAGTGAATATACAAGCAAGAAGTAATAAATCATGATTATAATAATAAAATACAATCATCATAAATCATAAGATACAACACTTGGTGATAGTCATAGAATACTAAATAAGCAATCAACATAAATCATAATAGGATACTAATAAAAGCAATCAGCATGAATCATAAGATACAAAGATATATGTATTGTGTATCATTGATAGATGATCTGTTATGTGTATCATTGACAGCTGAGGTGGCAGTCATTGGAAAATCTTATCAGTGATTGGTAAGGATTGAACAAAAAGACAGCACTGAGGCACTTATAGTAGCACAAAAGCAGGCATCAAGTACCAGATCCATAAAAGCAGGATTCTATTGCACTAGACAGGACTCAAGGGTTAAACCTCAGAGAGAAGCCAACACACAATGGCAGGGTGTAAGATGCAGAAAGGAATAGCACACACTGATGGATTGGTGAAAGGAAGTAGAAGAGGGAGAGGAGAGGAGAAAGAAGGTAGAAAGGAGAGAGGGAGAGGGAGAGGAGGGAGAGAATTGAGGCAGAAAGGAGAAGAAGTGGGAAAAGAAAGGGATAAGGGAAGTAGAAAGTTGAGAAAGAAAGAGGAAGGGAAATAGGAAATGGTTGGAATGTTGTTGTAAAGCTAGATGATATAGGAGATAAGTGAAGAGAACAGAAAAAAGCACAAGTATTAAATTTGATGGTGAAACGAATAAAGAAATTATGATGATATTTTGTTAAGAACTATATAAATGTAATGGTTCAAATTTGTACTCTGACAACTGATGCTGTAAGCTGAATGTGGGGAGTTGGTGGGATAAAAATTAAATAAAAAATTGTTATAAAAAAAGGAATAGCACACACTGAACAGCACAACCAAGTAGTTGCATTTACAGGAACACCTTCACAGCGTATAGGCTCCTAAGTTCATACGGGAGATTCCACAGAAAGTTGTGGAGAATAACAGAGCTAAGATACTGTGGGACATCCATGTCCAGAGGTACAGGCTGGTACTGACTGTCAACCAGACATTGAGGTAGTAGACAAGAAGCAGAAGATAGTGGTGGTGCTAGATGTAGCTGTGTTAAGTGATAGCAACATCAAGAAGAAGGCATATGAGAAGCTGGAAAAGTACCAGGACCTAAAGGAGGAACTAAAAACAATGTGGAAAGTAAAGGCCAAAGTGGTTCCAGTAGTGGTAGGAATACTCAGGGCTCTGATTTCAAAGCTGGAAGAGTGATTCTGACAGACCCCAGGAACGATAACAGAACTATCTATACAGAAGAATAGTGTTAGGAACAGTTAAGGTGCTATGCAGAACCCTCAAACTCCCAGACCTCTGGTAGAGGAGCTGAAATTGAGGAAGATACATACCACCTATACAGGTGAGAAGAGAATGTTATATATAGTATATAGCAAGCTGCTTTCAGTCAACTTAAACTACTTGCCCATCTGGTTTAATATTGTCAGTTCTGAGTGCCAGTACCAGTAGCTGTCCAAGGGCTCATATCAAAGTTTCTAGCTGTTTCCTGTTATTTTTAACTGAAGGTTCTTCAGATTAAACAAAATATTAACTGCTGCTAAAAGCATAGTTCTGTCCATGAGCTGTGCTGTATATTCAATTCTTCTGTTTCAAATCTAGTCTAGTCTTCAAAATTGCACACAGAGCCCCACTGAGTAGCTATTTTCAGTTCCTTCTGCCTTAAAACCTGATATTCAGTTAAAGATTGGAAAGGGTCCACCCATCCAGTAGGAGATAAACCACATCCAATCATAGTCTCAGTAGAAAGGATCAGCCACGCAATCCAATGCTAATTCTCTTTATTCTATAAAGGCAATCAAGATACACATTATGAAGAAATCAGTAAGCTCATGTGCAGTAAGTGTCCAAGAATTTAATTATGTTTAATGTTCTGTAATTTTTGTTCGGCTAATAAAATAGTGTGTTTATTTCTTTAAAAATAATAAGTTGATAATGGCATGTAGTTAATTAGTTGAAAATTTTAATAGGCTTTTGCTAGTTTCCTGAGTGGCCACTTCTTAAAGCTTCATTTGCTTCGATGTAACCAAGCTATTCCTTAGCTAAATCATTAAATATCTCCTGGAAATATTCCAGGCAGTATAAGTATAGTGTCCTGCTTATCTAGGAAGATATATATATATCTAGATAACTCACTATCTGGCCTATTTGCATTCCTCAGTATAAATTGATGCTGTTTTTAAACAAGCATTTTATGCATGTGAGAATGTTTTTTATGCAGTTTTTGCTAACTATTTTGTGTCTGTGTGTATATAAAAATAATATGCAGGTTTTGAGATAAGAACTGCATCTGAAAACCTAAGACATTTTCTAGATTACTATCACTAATGAGTCATTACTCACATCACTATTTTCTGAGCTGTATTGTAATCCAAGAAATGCTAAGGAGAGCAAACAAATTGATTGTATCAGAACTTGAACTACATGATTCACATCAATATCCCAGTGACTTCTTTATATGCAGCAGCAAAGCATTTTATATTATTCTGTATTATATAGCTTTTCAATACATTTTCATATTATTATCTATTTGCTTAGTTGATTTCCCTATTTTTATTTGGTTATATTTCTAGTTAACCCATTTTATCCCCACTGCTGTGTAAGCACTCTTGACAATACAAGGCTACCTGCTATTGAATAATCAGACAGGTACTTTCCTAAACAGTGATTAATTTGTGCTAGAGCATTTCCATGTCCATCTTTGGCAAGATCTTGAAGGATAAGGACATCTTGAGGGCAACAAAGTTCAGAGCAGACAGACCTACTCTTTCAAGTAGTGATGAATAGCTGTGACAATTGGCTACTGAGAAAGAGGGGGATAATTATGGATTTGGAAATAGTTCCTAGGAGGGCTATGGGCTACAAGATCTAATCAATCTGCCCAAGTCCAAATGAATGCCAACTCTTCCGTTGAGATTATAAGGAAGCAGACATTCACATACTTGGAGCATGTGATATACTGTAAGTGGATGGGCTAGGAAAAATATTCTTGGTAGGGTTAAAAGAAATGGAAAGAGGGGAGATATCAGAAAAACTGGATTGAGGAGATCAAAGAGATTACAGGAACAACCTCAAAGTACTATAGACTAATGCTATATATAGGTTGAGATGTAAGCAATTGTCTATGCAGTCAGTTGAAAATGAGGCTGACTCAACTGAACTTAAGTAATAAGTAATCTCTCTGGCATTTTTCTTTTATCAACCCAATCTTTATTTCTAGGATATATGGATATATAAATGTATATAATTAGACAGAGGAAATTTTCTTACCAGTAAACAACTACTTGAGCTTTACTGCATTTCATTTGAAGTGCCAATTGAATATTTAATTTTGTAGTATGTAACATATATAGACCAGCAATAAATTATTACCTCACTTATAGATTAGTCATTGAGTCAAGGCTGCCTTATTGGAGGAGGCGATATCAAAAATAAGCACTTAATTAATTACATGAGTTTGATAAAGTTTCAGCTGAGTAATCTCATTTACTATTTTGGACAACATGGTCATCTAGTCATAAATGTAACATCTTTTCTATGTGAACCAAATATTTCGTTAACAGTTTGTTTTTTAAAATATGAGAGCAAAATTTTATACTTTTGCTAAAAATAAAAATTCCAAAGAGGCCTCACAAAAGACAGCATTATGTGCAGTCTGGAAAACTAGGAAGGGTCTCTTCTGAGATGCTTCCCACATCTTTTTGCTTACATAGGCCATGATACATTTTACAAGATGCCTATCCAGCCTGTGATTCTCCCTTCTGTCTCCCAAGGTCATTCCCACATACCATTACCATCTGCTGGATATATGGAAGAAACAGCCACAGAAGTCAGACTAGCATAGAACTATGGGTCTTAACAAGCAAAAGATCAAGATATAAGCAACTGATCTAGCCAAAGATGAGGCAGAAAGTACCTGGGAAGTACATTATATCAGTCAGAATAGAAAATACCAAAAACATGAAACCTATTTAGAAGCTATTAAGCATAAATGTTCCTCTTTTTTAAGTGTGTATTTCTCTTGTCTTCTTTCATAGGAAGTACTCTGCTTTCTTCATATTAAAGATCCAAGATATACTGCAATGAAAATGGAATGTGGAGCTAGTTGGATCCTTATTGAGTGCATGAGGGACATAGGAAACTAAACTGCGCAGCTTCATTCTCCAAATGAAATTTATTGGAATCAACAACAATGTGAAACTAAACTGTAAGCAAAAGCAGTTTTCTAGACATTTTGCAATCTTATTCCTTTACTTATAATGAAATTTTCATTGTTTGCTGACCAGATCATATAACCAAGCTGTTTCTTATTTAGTGTTTTATCTGCACTTGGCTGGTAGTTTCTTACAAATATTTTATGTGCTTGCTGTCAACTCCTACAACTCAGCCAATCTCATACTGTTAGATGTGTTTAGTTTAATGAGGTAATGGGCCATTGCCAATTAACATTAAGTCATGGCAAAAATGAGTAATATCCTGATTTGTTTAAACAGAAAGACAGTTGAAGCCCACTGGGTATCTTGGAACAGACTTTTGTAAACAATCTCTAAGCTGAACCTATTCACATTTGAGATTTATAGCAACAGCCAGTCATCACTATGATTATATAAGGCCTGTCTGCATCCGTGATATACCACTATAGTGGCGGCTGGATGATACTATAAATTGCTAGTGTGGATTGCCTAAAGGCTTAAAACTGAAGTTATTCCAGAAGAAACAAGTCATATTTTAAGATTTACAAATATATTGTTAATATATGGATGTGATGATTGAAATAAATCTTTTAACAATGCATAAGTCCTTCAGATTTCAAAATTAAGACATTTCATGATTTTTTCAAAATAAACATGACATCTTCTGCTTTGACAGATCAGTGTCCTCCATTGACTGGTTGGTCTAAGTATCATTCCTTAGGAGTCATGAGTAAAGCAAGATATGTTCGATCTGTTTTGTGATAAGCTATTTTTTTAATAAAGCATAACCTTCTGATGCAGAAGTAGTTAAACAAAATGTAAAAAATTGTTTGCATTTTAAATCATCTGTAAATGAACATAAATAATGCATTTTAGTTGGAGGAGAAAATCATATACTAGTAAAATGTAATTTATTACTTTGGTTAGCTTCTCAGTAATGTGTTGTTCATCACAAAACAGCACAAAGAGCTCATCTCCTAGAGCCATCGTACATATGTTGGCAATTATTTCAATATACAGAAAACTCTGTTTCAGAAAGTACTCACAATTTGGAAATAGAACAAAAACACCTTAAATATGTATGTGTGAGCTGATGCTTGATTTTCAAAAAGAGAGTTGTTGGAGTTCAAGGCTTCTTGTAGCCTAAGGCTCCTATTTGCAAATGTATGTGGATTGGTTGCAGTTATTCAGCTGAGAGCAAAATGTGAAAGCAGGCAACATCTACAGGGAAATGATCTCTTCTCTGATATTATTTTCTCTATTCCAGAACTGAGCTCTGCCACTAAAATAGATTGCAAGATTTAATCTTGGTGAACCTTGGCACCAATCAGCTCGATTCAGAGATATTTGCAAGTGAAGTGGCTTAAAGATTCTAATCCCAGTTTGCTGAAGTGCGCCATGGACAACATGTCTCCCAAGTTTGCTTAAAGAATGGTTTACCCTAACGCCACTGCATTGCATTCGGATTTTGGATTCATGAGATCCAAAGCAATGCAAATACACAATAGGTACCTATATAAATTTTTCCTCCTTTTCTGTCTTTCTTAGATTTATATCCCACATTTTATTCAGCAGCATGAGTCAGTGTACATAACTACTCAACTACTTTCAGTTTCCCCACAACAAGGACCATATCCCCTCTTTCAGTAGTACAGTGTTGGTCCATACCAGGGGTAGGTTCTAACTTACCTCGCCACTGTTTTGCTGCCTCCTGCACCACGTGGGCATGTGCACACTTCAGGTGCGCGCGCATGCGCAGTACAAAACAATTACCAAAAAACACCCAGAAAAAGGCCAAAAACAAGATAGTGATGCATGCGCAGTGCCAGAAACTCAGCCTCTATGTATGCATAGAAGGGGAAAAAACCAAAAAAATTCAAAAAAAAAATTCAAAAAGAAAATTCCACAAAAATGATGGCGGCATCCACAGATCAGAATCGGTTCCATGACATCATCAGTGGCTTACTACCTGTTCTATAGAACTGGTCTGAACTGGTCTGAACCGGTAGGAACCCACCTCTGGTCCATACTGTTTCTAATTCAGTTACTCATTAGGCTATAACTGAACAAAGTGCAATCTATGCATCTAGTATAATGTGTCAGTCTGACCATCAGGCATTGAGTATCCTTGTGCCAGTCATTCTCTCTCAGTGTAAATGCTCTTCAGAACATTGTTGTAAAAATAACATAAGTAAGAACCATCCACACTATTTTAAATTCCCTGGACAAAACATACAATATATAGGAAAACAAGGCAATGAGTATTTGATGATTGCTGCCCTGGCTGCTAATACTATTCCTGAATGGAGAATTTATAATATGTTTTATAAAATGTGTAACAATATGACATAAAATTATGAATATGATACAGTACTTTTTGGGGAAAAGTTATATTACTGGTCATAATCACAAACTGAACTGAATGCATGTTCAGAGGAACCAGATTGTTGTGGCCAATATGCTGACTCTGTAAACCTCTTAGAGAGGGCTGTTGTTGTGGCCCGCCAGCAGCCTGTGCAGCTAGTACTTAATTCAGACAGCAAGGAGGCTGGTGTGGTGATTTGCCAGTTGCCTGTGCAGCTGGCATCAGAGTCGGACAGTGAGGAGCCTGGAGAAGACTCAGTGCCAGAGGCAGGGATTCAGCCAGAGCCTTCAGAACCTCCAGAGGCTGTCATGAGTGAAGAAGAAGAAGAAGACAAAGAAGAGCCTGTTCTCAACGCACGCGCACGCAGAGCTATCAAAAGGCAGGAATGGCTCCTGAGGAGAAGGACTAAGTAGGCTTGGGGATAATTGGCCACTCCCATAGCCTATTTAAGTAAGGAAAAGGACTGACCAAATTTGCAGGAAACA
>JANHFT010003017.1:4796-15992 GCA_032467955.1 Pseudoxenodon macrops | reverse complement strand
GTCAAGAATTCCTGCAAATTACTTCTGGGCATTTTGCCAACAACAGTAAGATTGTGTGTTGTTAGCATAAATACTCTTCCTCGGACTTGTGATCCTTTTTGTTTGGACTAATTGCCGGCTGTTAAGAAGGTGAATTAACAGCTGTTGCATCGAGAAGACTGATTAATCATTTCATGAACTATAGAATGACTGCTAAGACAGCTAATTAGGAGTTTGTTCATACTAAAACAAGGTTTGTTTGGATGCTGTTTGTGCTGTGTTCTTTGGTTCGGCAGTTGGGTCAGAACAGCTGTCTAAGTGCTATTGCTATGTGGTTGATATATAAAAGTGAGGACAATAAAAATGGAAGGAAATCACTTATTATCTCTTCCTATATTGAAGTCACCCCTAGAAGGATGATGAAAGCAGAAGCTATATCAGGCCATCATTGATAGCTAGCATTATTATTTTTGCTTTGTTGGATTACAAATAAGTAGGGCTGTTTTATCGCACTAGTCTCATAAAAGATATTTTTCTATCTAACAGACATTAAATGGAGGCGTTCATATTCAGGCTGCAAAAATATGGACAACTACTATATGGCAACAACGAAATATAGAAACTCTATCTCATAGTCATCTAGATTTTTGCAGCCCAAATAAAATAGTTGTAATTCAAATCTGAACACAATCGTTTTGTCTTCTTCCTAATCATATGATTGCTACCAGATTTTGCTCCAGATAGAATTCACATCTGATTTGATGACCATGTCTAGTGAAATATGAAACAAACTTTTCCGCAGGTGAATGACTTTTTATTACAATGTCTAATTTCTGCCCTGTTCTTTCACTTCTGTTGTAAATTTTTAAAAATAGGCTGAGAACTCAATCTAATGCATATTTACCTATTAGTAAACCCTATGGGGATTACTTTTAGGTTAGTGTCCATTAACCTGCCACTAGAGACTGCTGCTTATTTAAAATCTTTCATTTTCAGGGTATTATAATTGCCTGTATTTAGACATCTGCATTATTTTGAAACATAATCTATTTCTATAGAATTTGGAACAACATTAAAAGGGTTTTGCTACGGGATTATTTATATTATTTCACTTCCACTATATGTCAACATAATTGATGCACTATATAGAGCATGATATTATAAGTATAGCAGATCTTGTAACCTAATTTTTCACATCCTTGCACAGATTTTTAAAACACATTTTGAACATATAACGCAACACTCCCGTTTTATCCACTGACATTTCCAAAACAATTCTACAAACATAAAATTACCCAACCAATGCTGACTATCCTAAATCTTCCTAATGTCTAATTTATTCTACCATTGAAAAGGCATGTGTTTTATGTGTTACGTTTGCAAGTATCATCCATTAAAATCTAACTGCATGCCTACTTAAATATGGGTTAAGGACATTTATATTTTCCTAAAAACTCAGATAGAATTTAACATTTGCTATTTAGTAAGTTGATGATAACGCGGACTTCTTTTGTAGATTTGACTTTTGGATATAAAACTGGAAATATGGAGACAACTTTAATGAGACATAATCAATAATTCTACAATAGAAAGACAGTGATTAGTTTTTAAAAGCCGGAGGAGTTATTTTGACTTTCCTTTTTTCTTGCTCAGTATATTGAAAAGCATCATTAGTAGTGTTTCATAGGATTGCTTCAGAATCTGTTCTTTCCATTGCCTAATATTTGTTATACTAGATTTATCTAAATTATTTTCTATTATTCATTTCAAAATAACAGAATAATAGAGTTGGAAGTGACTTGGAGCTGTTCTAGACCAACTGCCTGCTCAAGCAGGAAATGCTACACCATTTCACACAAATGGATGTTCGATCTATTTTTAAAAACCTCCAGTGTTGGATTACCCACAACTTCTGAAGGCAAGCCATTCCACTGATTAATTGTTCTAACTGTCAGGAAATTTCTCCTTACTTCTAAGTTGCTTCTCTCCTTGATTTTATCTTTCTATCTATTGGTTCTTGTCCTGCCTTCAGGTGCTTTAGAGAATAGGTTGACCCCAGAGGTGGATTCTGAATCTGCTTACTGCCAATTCGCTGAAGGTTACACCTCGAGCGCACGTGCAAAGTGCACAAGCATGCGTGCATGTGGCAATCAAAAATAGCTTCCGTGCATGCGCAGAAGCAAAATCCAAAATGGCGGCACCCATGGAGAAATCACCAGCTCCGTGATGTCATCACAGAGTTACTATCTACTATATAGAACTGGATAGAACTGGTTGGAACCCACCTCTGGTTGACCCCCCCTTCTTGATAGCAGCCCCTTAGATATTGGAATACTGCCATCTTGTTATCCTTAGTGCTTTTCATTAAACTAGACATACCCAATTCCTGAACCATTCTTCATATGTTTTAGTCTCCAGTCCCCTAATCATCACTGTTGTTCTTCTCTTCACTCTTTCCTAAGTATCAACATCTTTTTTTTGTGGTGACCAAAACTGGATGCAATATTTCAAGTTTGATCTTACCAAGATATTATAAAGTGCTACTAACATTTCATGTGATCTTGATTCTATCCCTCTGTTTTTCAGCATTCCAAATATGATCCAGAACCAAATCAGACTCCAAGGCAAAGCATTCCTCAAAGTTCCAATTTATTAAGAGAGACATGTTGGCATATCTGTGAAAACCCGAATCTGAAGATTCCCAGGTTTTCACCACCCAGTTGAAATTGAAGATCTTGCCCCCACACCCACAAGTCCATCACATGGTCCAATCATTCACTGCCAAGCTGGCAGTTTCGCCCATCCAGTGTCTGGTGCAGAGACAAAAGATGACCTTGACTTTCTAGAAAGAATTTTGTTATGGCTATATATCCCCAGCTCTGTACAATCCCCCCTCCCATTTTCCTACAATAGAAAATGCATAATAGAATAATAGCAAGTGTGGCAGGCCAAAGATCTAAAAGAAATATGGTTGTAGGCCTGACAGGTTGCCTTACCTCAGAAGAAGAGCATATCCTATAAAAGAAAATGTAAAGAGTTAACATAACATAACTAACCACCTCTTCTCCTTCCAGAGGGACACTTTGGCTTATCGGGATATTCATCATGGAATTGTTTAATTAGCCTGTCAGCTTTTACATTCCAACTTTTTACCCATGTAGCTTCAGAAAAGGGTACCAATCCCAATGCACTAAATATTGCAAGCAACCCCTATACAATCTAGAGTCCAAAAAATGTGTCACCTCATAATGAGTTTCTCCCTGCATCACTACTGGAGTAGGTGGTGGTTGGGTCTGTAGACCCAATTACAGGTTATCCCACCCTTTTTTCAATGTGTCCATCCATTCAGTTAAGGACATGCAAGGGGGGGGGGGGTTCTACAGGCAGTTCAGGCATGGGGATGAATTCCATGCCACTGGTAATTTGGAACAGGGTTAGTCCAGTGCTGCTATGGACGGTGTTGTTGTAAGCCACTTCTGCAAATGGCAACCAATCCAACCAATTGTCCTGCTGGTAATCCACATAACAACAGACGTATTGTTCGATCATTGCATTGGGCCTTTCATCCGCCCAGTTCGTCGACGGATGGAAAGCTGAGCTGAGTCCTTGCGTCGATCCAATGGACGGAGGAACTCTCTCCAGAATTTGGCAGTGAACTGGACTCCGCGGTCAGAAATGACTTTCTTCGGCATGCAGTGCAGGTGGTAGATGTGTTTGACAAACAGATTTGCTAGTCTCTTTGCGGATGGTAATCCTGAGCAAGCAACGAAATGAGCTTGATTGGAAAATAAGTCGATAACTGTCCAAATGACTTTATTTCCACCACTGTCTGGGAGATCTACAATGAAGTCCATTGCGTTCTCCAAAGTGGTAGATGTAGCCTCCAGGAATGGGTTAACTCCGTCTGCTTGCTGATAGGACCGAGTCTGTCAAAGCTCTTTAAGTACCGCCTCCGTTGCCCCCTCCTTGGCAGCTTTTTGACTCGGTCACTCAGCAGCACAGACGTGCCATCCTTCGTGTTTTCTCGTTGTTGTTTCATTCCTTCACCTAATTGTGTGTTTGTTGGCATTTAGTGTGTTTTTTCGCTATTTTTTCTGCTATTTTTTCGTTATTTTCAGGTTCGGCAAAGCTTGGGAGAGCGGTTGCCGCCGAGCCTCAGCTCGAGTGGCTTGGGCCGTTTCCTTTGGTCCTCAAGCCCTCATGCCTTCTCAGCAGGCTCTCTAAAAACACCGGGCCTGTCTATTTTGGTGTGCTCAGCAGCCGCAGGGCCTCTTGTTTGGATCCCTTATCACCAGGATCACCGTCGCCAATTTCCTGAGCTTTTGCAACGGTGGCCATTTTAAAGTGACAGTTTAGATGGCTTTTTTTCCTCAGCAGCTGCACCAATTGCATGAAGCTTATTACTTGGGAGAGGCATATTCCTCCCACTTTGGATTAGTTCCGGGACTCAAAATCAACCGGAGACTGGCATCTGGCCGCTCCTGGGTAAGCCACCCCTTGATTGAGAGTGTTGTCAGGGGAATAAGCAGCAGCCACGCAGCAAAAGGGCATGGCCCGATTGAGCTCGGAGAGGCTTCCCAAGGCTCCAAAGTGACCACGCTCCTGAGGGACCACGGCCTGACTAGATCCACGCTTAAGCCCCTGTACTGACCACGCTCCTGAAGGGGCAAGGCCGGGCTTGGATCAAACCTAAGCTAGAAAGCATTGCTCATTGGCAAAGTACAGGAAGCCCCCAAGTCATACTCTTGCTTAGCACTATTCCCTGGAGGTGGTGTTATTGATCGGGGAATTAACAACATGTCCTCACAAT
Organism: Pseudoxenodon macrops; assembly: GCA_032467955.1. Classification (NCBI taxonomy): domain Eukaryota; kingdom Metazoa; phylum Chordata; class Lepidosauria; order Squamata; family Pseudoxenodontidae; genus Pseudoxenodon; species Pseudoxenodon macrops. Next base: position 11,203 of record JANHFT010003017.1, on the reverse strand, counting down.
CAAGCCCTGGTTACTGTACCCAGTCCAATCACAAGAGTAGACACAAAGACAAAGGTTCCAAGCAGGGTTCAAAACGCCCTAAGGGGGCTTCTTCTTCCTCCTCGTCCAAGGTCACCATAGCGGGCCGCAAGGATGAACACCGCCGCCACAAGGCCTTGGACAAGATATGTGATAAAGCTGCCACGATTCAGGCTTCTCAAGGCCCTCCATTAGGGGACAACACCACCTCCCCACCACGTTCCACTAGGGAAACTGCCACCAACGTCCTGTCACTGGATAATGTATTGATCAATTCGGATTTAGATCTGTGGGGGCCCGCGTCCAATTTGACACCAGGGGACTTGGAGCTCCCCCATTTCAGGGACCCAGCAGTGCTCCAGAGGCCACCTTCACCCCTACGGCGGCCAGCCTCAGGGATGTTCCCCAGCTTCCCCGTTTGATGTCAGGGGTGATGCAGGCGATGATGCCAGGGGTGATGCAGGCAATGATAGCAGAGGCGATCAAACAAGGGATCTCTGCAGGTCTCCAACAATCTTGCAAGGAGACAGCTATGGTTCGTGAGGCCTTACCCATTCCACCACCTCGACCAGGACCTTCCCATCCCAGGGATGCCCACTGTCATCGTGATCCAGACTCATCCCCTCCCTCATCGGATGAAATCTCTCTCCATTCTGAAGGTGAGGCATTGGCTGACCTCAACCTCTCTGAGGACGAAAATTTGCGGCCCAAACAACCACTCCATCCGGGACTGTTTCAACTCTCTCTGTTCCGGTCTCTACTCTATAAGGCCAAGCATACTGCTGGACTGGCTACCACGGGTCCTGACCCTGAGACCCAAGCGGGTCAGGCAGCTACGGACCCAGTTTCTTGAACATGTCTCTGAGGAGGACTTTGTCCCTTCCCCTAAACTGTTTCTGGACGTTATTGAACGACAATGGTCTTTTCCGGGGGTGGGTCCGAATCCTTCAGTGGCAGAGAAAAAGATTTACAATTTGGCCCCAGAATTAGCCAAACTCCTCCAGATCCCAACAGTGGATTCGCCCATGGCCGCTCTTCACACTGCCTCCACAATTCCGGGCGATCCGACAGAATCTCTCTGCCCGAAGGACAAACGCATGGAGCAGTCATTGCAACGATCACATCAGTCGGCCGCTTGGGCCATACGGGATTCTATGACAGCCTCCTTCGCTCGTTTGTCCCTCATCTGGTTGCGCCAGCTGCAGGAGAGGCTCCCTACGACAGATGCCAGGATCTGCCAAGATTTCAACAAATTGGTTGCAGAGACTCAACTGTCGGCGGACGCTACACTCAATGAGGTTAGATTCTCTGCTGGGTCTATCGGCTCCATGGTATCAGCCCGGCGCATGTTTTGGCTCAAGGCGTGGCAGGCAGATGCACACCACAAGTAGCGACTGTCGTCCACCCCCATTTCGGGGGGGCAATTTATTCGGGGAGGGCTTAGTGCCCCTCCTTGAGTTAAAGGACAAGTGCAAGATCTTACCCTCCATGTCCAGACGTGAGGACTACCGTCCTTCCCCATACTTCCGCCATTCGACCTTTTGTCAGGCGGATACAGGTGCAGGTAATTACAGGTCAAAGGAATATTTTGGTCCAAGGCAATGGCAATGACAGGATCGCTTGGACAGGGGCCATTCCTTTCGATCCAAAACGGCCCTTTTGAGTGGGAGGGGGTCGTCCCTTTAGATGCCCTAAATGAACTCCTTCCTGAGTTCCCCATTGGAGGCCGGCTGGCCTACTTTGTGGACTGATGGGATGAGTCCTCTTCGGACACTTGGGTTAGGGATACCATTTGATTTGGTCTATCGCTAGAATTCCTCTCCATTCCCCCGAGGTTCCCCCTGTCTCCTGGGACCCAGCGAAGAAGCTCCACATGGAGACAGCAATTAAACACCTGCTAGACATTTGGGCCATTGAGGAAGTGCCTAAGTGTGCATGGGGACGGGTTTTTTATTCTATTTTGTTTGTGGTCCCAAAGGCATCGGGGGGATGGAGAGCAATCTTAGACCTCAAACGGCTCAATCACTACATTCAATATAGGTTTAAGATGCATTCCCTCCTCACTATCTTAGAGGGCGTTAGAGAGGGCGACTTCCTCACCTCCATCAACCCGATCAAAGCGTATCTGCACCTTCCCATCACTAACCACCACAGGAAATTCCTTAGGTTCCACTTTGCTGGCTGCCACTATCAGTACCGGGCGATGCCCTTTGGCCTCTCGTCCGGTCCTCAAGTGTTTACTAAACTTTTAGCCCCCTTGGCGGCCCACCTGAAGGGCATGCCCGTAAGAGTCCAGTGCTACCTGGACGATATACTAGTTCAGGCGGACTCAGCCCAGAGAGCCAAGTCAGACCTAGCTATTACCATCCAGGCCCTCAGGCGACATTGGTTTTCCATTAATTTGGGAAGAAGCCATCTTTCCCCTTCGACCCAAATCCTTCACCTGGGCGCCATTTATAGATTCAGTGCTAGGCAAAGTTTTTTTGTCCCCAGACCGCCAAACTAGTTTAAGACACTTGGTACGCCAGGTTCAACGTGACAGGTCAGTGCCCTTGCGACGATTGTCCCAACTTTTGGGGATGATGGTCTCCACTTTCTCCATAGTTCCCTGGGCCCGGCTGCATTCCAGAGACCTCCAATGGTTTCTCTTACCATTTCAGCAGTCGGGCAGGAGCTGTTTGCCAGCAAGGGTTCACTTACCATCCGTGGTCCTTTGTTCCCTCGCCTGGTGATGGTCCCAGGCCATTTCCCTCAGCAATTCTTCAGGGAACTGGAGCAGATAGTCCTCACCACGGATGCCAGCCTATCTGGGTGGGGCACACATGTGTCCTCGCACATGGCCCAGGGTCTCTGGAACGAACACGACAGCGCACACAGCATCAACTGGCTGGAACTCAGGGCAGTCCACCTGGCCCTGCTGCAATTTCAACACCTGCTCACAGGACACCACATACTGGTCATGACAGACAACACCACGACCAAAGCGCATATCAACTGCCAAGGGGGCACCCGATCCCGCAGCCTCATGGAAGAGGCCAGGCAACTGTGTCGTTGGGGAGAGGAACACCTAATCTCTCTCTGGGCGGTCCACATCTCGGGGGGTGGCCAATGTGCAGACGGACTGGCTCAGCAGAGCTCCCCTGGACCACTCCGAGTGGCGCCTGCACCGCCATTGTTCCAGCGGATCACGTCCATCTTTGGCTTCCTTCAAGCCAACCTATTCGCCACCCCGACCAACGCACAATTGCCCAGGTACTTCATTCGCTTCGTGACACCAGGGGCGGAGGGGAACGACGCTCTCCGGTTTCCATGGCCGGGGGGGGGGTCTCCTGTATGAGTTCCCACCTGTTCCACTTCTTCCCCGAGTCATCCACAAAGTCATCAAGGAGAGGGCAGAAATGATCCTCCTCGCTCCGTATTGGCCTCGACAGCCATGGTTCGCGGATCTGATCGACCTTTCGGTGAGCCAGCCCTGGAAGCTGCCATTGAACCAGGACTCCCTATCACAAGGACAGTTACTCCCTCCGAATCCCCAGTGGTTCAGGCTGACCATTTGGGGCTTGAGCGGTGCATCCTGAAGCATGACAACCTGTCTCCTGACGTCATAAACACGATGCTGGCCTCTAGACGACCTTCCACAACCCGCATCTACAACGCCACGTGGCAGATTTTCTGCGTGTGGTGCGATTCACACGCTGTTGTCCCAACAACTGCCACTATCACCCAAATTTTGGATTTTCTCCAGGGTGGTTTGAGGAAGGGGCTCTCTCCCCACACTCTTCGGCGACAAGTGGCGGCCCTGTCTTCCGTACTGTCGGGACCTGACTCAGAATCTTTGGCCCTTCACCCTAGGATTCCACAATTCCTACGGGGGGCCACCAATTTGCGCCCACCAACAGTCCATCGTTACCCAACCTGGGACTTGCCCAAAATGCTACTTTCCCTGACGGGGACGCTGTACAAGCCTCTTCGCCATACCTCCTCAGCCAGAAGGATCTCTGAGCTGGCTGCTCTTTCTGTTCGTTCAGATTTGTGTGTTTTCCATAGTGACAGGGTGGTTCTCCGCCTGGACCCGGCTTTCATACCTAAGATAAATACCTGGTTCCACAGGGCGCAGGAGGTCGTGCTTCCCAACTTTTGCCTGCATCCTGACCATCCGCTGGAGAGGAAGTGGCACACACTAGACGTGCGACGGGCTCTGCGGATATATCTGAATAGGACTGCCGCATTTCGTAAGTCTGAATCGTTGTTCGTTTCCTTTTCCACAACGTCAAGTGGCTGCAAGGTGTCACCATTTACGGTTGGCAGATGGATCCGTTCGGCGATCGCTGCAGCATATAATCTCCGTGCTGCTCAACGGCCGGACAGGATCACGGCCCACTCTACGCGCAGTGCTGCAACTACGGCAGCATGGAATACGCAGGCATCCCTGGAAGAGGTCTACCGCGCAGTGACATGGTCGTCCCCCACGCCTTTCATCAGACATTATTACAAGGTTGATGTGTTTGCCTCCGCGGAGGCGTCGTTTGGTAGGTGGGTGTTGCAACAAGTCGTTCAGGCATAGGTCATGGACACGTATGTGAGCCCACCCGTTTGGACAAGCCAGCTTTGATATGTCCCATTCCTGGAGGCTACATCTACCACTATGGAGAAGGGGCATTGGTCTTACCCGATACGCTCCTTCTCTGGGTGGTGGATGTAGCCTCCAGATCCCTCTCTGTTAGTCTTTGATCTGCCTTTTTTTGGTCAGGACTTGTGTTTTGTTGTATTGGAGGATGGCGGGTTTTTTGCGGTGACTTTGGCACGTGTGAGTCTGTCAAAAGCTGCCAAGGAGGGGGCAACAGAGGCGGTCCTTAAAGAGCTTTGACAGACTCGGTCCTATCAGCAAGCAGACGGAGTTAACCCACCACCCAGAGAAGGAGCGTATCAATTAAGACCAATGCCCCATCTCTTCACATGGTCGGCTGGGGTTAGCCACCTGTTGCAGTAATCCCAGAGCCTTGCCTGGCCTTGTCTTCATTGTTGCACACGTCACACAGCTGCTCACATAGTCTTCCACATCTGATTTCATTTGAGGCCACCAAATTTGGCGTCTGGCGAAGTGGAGTGTCTTTAAGATCCCAAAATGATCTGCCAGTTTGGAGTCATGACTTCGCTGCAGTACCTCAAGTCTTAAGCTTGCAGAGACATACAGCTTGGATCCCTTCCAGGCTAAGCCGTCTTTCATCGTTAGGATGTCCTTGTCCTTGAGCCAGGGGTCATTTGGCAGTGCCGCTTTCAGTGTGACGGTTAGCTTGTCCGGGCTAGAAGCAGGTTGACGTCTGGCCTGGCCTCAGGTGGTGACTTAAGCTGCCATCTGATTGGGGGGAATTATGGTGTGAATCACCTCCTCCCTCCGGCTGTCATATTGGGGCTTCCTGGATAAGGCGTCTGCCAGTAAGTTCTTCCCAGCCGGGATGTGTTTCAGCTCAAATTTAAACCTCTTGAAGTATTGAGCCCAATGGACCTGCTTCAGAGACAGCCTCCTAGGGCTGTTTAAGACTTCGAGGTTTTTATGGTCAGTCCACACCTCGAATGGTTCTTTGCCATTCTTAAGGAAATGTCTCCAGGTGAGTAGGACCCAACGGGCCGCATAGACTTCCTTCTCTCAGATGGCCCAACCACTCTCCGTGGCGGTGAGTTTCTCGGAGACGTAAGCGCAAGGCAGGAGTTGCCCCTTTTTAATTTTGTGCAACATCACTGGCATCAGCTTGGATTATGAATTTCTGTTCTGGGTCAGGATATTGCAGGATGGGCTCTTGGGCAAAGAGCCGCTTTAGTTTCTCAAATGCTTTATGGCAATCTAGTGTCCAACCAATGGGTTGGGTTGGTTTCGGCTTTGTCAGCGCTGGCCCTGTTTTAAAAAGTTCTGTTAGGGGCAGTGCGACCTTGACAAATGCCAGGATGAATTGATGATAGAAGTTCGCAAACCCCAGGAAGCTTTGCAGCTGTTTACAGGTGCGTGGAGGTTGCCAGTCGAACACAGCTTTCACTTTCCCTGGATCCATCTCGATCCCCTCGCTAGAAATGTGATAGCCAAGGTACTCTAAGGAGGTTTCAAGTTCAAGTTCACCCTATTTGTTCCCCAGTCTTTGTGCATTTGTATATAGGCACTTGAGATCTTTATGCCTGATTCTGGGTATGCTTCCTTTGTCTCCTATTGTTCTGACCTAGGCTTCCTGAGTCAGGAAAAACACACAAGTAGTCCCAAAAACCTTTTATTGCAACAGCTGTGAATTATTGTTCATTCACAGATAAGTCCCAAATAGTTGTAAATACCGTATTTTTCTGAGTATAAGACGCACCTTTTTACCCCCAAAAAGAGGGTGAAAACTTGGGTGCGTCTTATA
>JANHFT010003016.1:443220-460256 GCA_032467955.1 Pseudoxenodon macrops | reverse complement strand
GTAGCTTTTTCAAAGCTTTTTTTCAGACCTAATGAGGCGAGTGAAGAGTGAAGTGATCTTTGCAGGCTTTTTTCAATGCTACTCTCTCCAAAGAAGCTTTTTTTTTTAGCCCTAAGTCTTTGCAGGTTTTTTTTTATTGCTGCTTCCTCTGAAGAACCTTTTTTTGCAGTCCTAACCAGGGGATAAAAAATATGGTATATATGTACAGTATATATATGTATGTGTATATATATGTGTGTGTGTGCCTATATATATAAAGAAAAAAAGAAAGAAAGAAAGAGTGATGTGTTAGAAGGAAAAAATCAGAACTCACTTTTCAGTGGGGAGATCGCTTGGCAAAGAAGAAAAACAAATGCTGTCGCTTTAAATCAGGAGTCTCCAAACTTAGCAGCATGGCTGGCTGAGGAATTCTGATAGTTGAAGTCCATAAGTCTTAATGTTGCAAACTTTGGAGACTCCTGCTTTAAATTGAAAAGCCTTTGGAAGCTGCTCGGAAGGATGTTTTTAATTGCAGAAGCAAACTGACATTCAGCAGTCCATTTCTGGGTCAGCTGAACAACAAACTGGATAAAAGGAAGGATTCTTACATAGTTCTATGTTTTGAAAGTTTTGGGGCTTGTGCAATATGGGCTTTGCGTTTCTAAAAGGGCTTGGGTGATTCCCATTGTGGCTAAATGACTTTCATCCTGTGTCCGGTCTTGCGTGTGAGGCTGCTTATTCTGATTCTACTACTCTGTTTTGTTAACTGCCAAATCTTGCCATGGGGAAATATCAAAATATCCCATCTTGAAAACCCTTTCTAGGGATCTGTTTGCCTTCTTGTGTGAATGAAGCCAAATGTCAGGCTTCCACTTTCTATACTGTCACTATTTCATTATCTCTATCGGGCAGAAATGTGGAATGAGCTTCAGACAAGTTTCTTTTTTAGCAGCTTGATTTTTTTCTTGTTTTTCTGGGAGCCTTTTCTTATGAGTAATATTTTATTTGGGAGGGTTGCTTCCCACAGAAGAAAGAGAGAAAGAAAGAAAGAAAGGAAGGAAGGAAGGAAGGAAGGAAGGAAGGAAGGAAGGAAGGAAGGAAGGAAGGAAGGACCACAAACCTGGCTGGCACTAGACACAGCTTCAGGGGATGCTTTGAAACAGCACAGCAAAGGCTGGAAGGGACCTCAGAGGTAATCTAGTCCAAACTTCTGCTTCCTGGCAACATGGACTGCTAAATTGGCTGAACCCATCCAGTCACATGGCAACCTGGCCATGCCCACCCAATCACATGACCATATGGCCACGCTCGCCAAGTTATGCCTGTGGTTGAGCTTTATCAGATTATGAAGTGTGAAGAGTCAGGAGGTTTCAGTGTTATAGACAGATAAAACACAGAAAATTGCAACACCAAAGGAAACATTATCTCCTATTCCCCCCCCAAAAAAAAAAAAAATTGGAAAAACACAGCCAATAGCAATCTCAAATACCTGAAAAATTAGATAGAAAATTGAAATATCTTTTCCCAAGGGAAGACATCACTTTCAGAAAATGTAAAGTGGATTTTGGCACATTAAAAAAAAAGCTTTGAAATACATTATGGCTTCATTCTTCTGCTAAGAATCCTTTCTAGAATTCGGAGAAGTTCAAAATATAGCTACATTAGAAATTTGATTTAGTCATACATGAATAAAGGATATAAGTTTATATCATAATTCAAAAAGAGAAAATAGCTCAAGCATCTTTAATAGATTATTGACTTTTCTTACTCTATATATGATTTGGCTATTTTATGGGTTTATATTTATATTGTGTTTTTTCTCAATGTAAAGTGGCTTTGTCATAAAATTGGTTTTTTTTTAGTTGTCCCACCCATTACCTGTTGGAAGGCAGAGTTGTGAGTACCAAGTATTCAGTGAAATGCCTCTGGTGTGAACAGAGAGTCCTCAACTTAGGACCACAATTGAGCTCAAAATGTATGTTATTAAGTGAGAAATTTGTTGAGTTTTGCCATTGTTAAACTAGAAACAGAGTTGTTAATCTGATTTCCCCTTTGACTTTGCTTGTCAGAAAGTTGACAAAGTGGACAGTGCAACGGTCATAAATATGAATCAGTTATCAAGCATCCCAACGTAAATCACATGACGATAGGAGTGCTACAATGGTCACAAGTCATTTTTTCAATGCTGTTGTAACTTTGAAGAGTCACTAAATGAACCGTTGTAATTCGAGGACTACATGCAGTTTTCTCCATGAGTTATCAATTTATTTATTTCAGTGGAAGGAATGTGTGGAAGCCTAAGGAAACAAAATGCCTTGGGGCTAATAGTTATGTTACAATCCATTGTGTCACCTCACAATTCTCTTTTCTGTCTTAATCTTTTGTTCTTGTGACCTCAGAACAAGCCTCAGATTACCCAAGAATTGTATAATGTTAGGAAGACTTTCATTCTTTTCTGTGTGAGAACTGCTATACTATTGAGTGGGGCTTTAAATCTGTTTATAAAAAACTAAAGAAATGGGAAGTAGAAATATATCAAAGTACACATTTCTATAAAGAGAAAGAGTACATTTTTATGGATGTGTCCCTTTTTGCTTGTTGCTTCTTATTAGCAGAAAAAGCCATTACCATGAAATTTCACTGACATTTTCTAATTACCTCAAAACAGCCACTACCCATGTGACTCCTAGGTTCAGCTTGCAATAGTAGGTCTAGGGATAAAATTGAGTTATTTAACATAGTTCAGCCTATTATGGGAACCCAATCATTTTCTTAGCATGTTCTGTGGATTAAGCAATTATATGATTTATTTGTCTGGGTCCATGGTTGGTAAGCACAGAAATTTTGGGTATGGATTGTAGCAGAGGTGGGTTCTTGCCAGTTCAGACCAGTTCGCTAGAACCAGTAATGGGAATTTTTTTCCATTCGCCGAACCGGAAGTGATGGCTAGCTGGACAACCCCCTGAACCGGTCCTCTGGCTTGAAATCCATTCACTGGAGCGAAATTTAATCAAAATAACCCTCTGTGCATGCGCAGGCGATTTTAATCCGGGAGCAATGGGGGCGCGCGTATTTCCGGCGACTCTGAACTGGTAGGGAAGGTAAGTAAAACCCACTCTTGGATTGTAGCATGTTTCATTGAATCCTACTTCTGAGATTTTGATATCATAGTAGTCTAACATCAGACTTAAGAAGGGGATTTAAAAGCAAATTTCACAGTTGAGTTACTGGAGGGGTTTGCTCTTCAACAATAGTTTACCATTAGAGAGGCAATGCATTTTTATCTGGAATTCCAAATTTCCATGCTTGTTCCTATCAGGAATTGTGCTAGATTTTTTTTTCGACAAATCAATTCACTGTTAATATATTGAATGAACCTCAACATATCTTACTAACAAAGCATTCAAGTAATGATTGGTTCCATCCAGGACAACCTCTTTCTCCTTAAGTATACTTTAGTGTCAGCAGTAATTATATCAAGCTCCTTCCGCAGTGCAGGTTAGTAAGGTTATTGTGATCATAGAATCTTGCAAAATAGTTTCAAGCCTTCAGAGATATTATTGAAACCATTATTATAGGGAAAGCGGAAGGCAATGTTTTCTCTTTTTGCTTTACCTGAATCTTGAAATCTAAGGGAGAAACATTTCTTTCCCTCCCTTTCATGACTCCTTTTTTTTTTAATGCTCAATAGGTTGAGGTTGGTGCATGAGCACAAAAAAACCCCTTTCTTTTGTTATTTGTATATGGCTTGCAATAAGACTTCAGACTGATGGGAATTTTACAAGGTGATAACCCAAGAAAATTCAAAAGGGAGAATTCTTTTGTTGCAAGAGTGCTAGAGGCTGGTGGCGACTTTTGAGGTAGTGTAAAAGTGTTTGATTACTAGTATTGGATGCCTAAGAAAAAGACTTGGAAGTTCAAATTGATCACAGAAGTTCCTCCTCCTCTCTGAACTCCTGAATAACCTTTATTTGGTTGGGCTCTATTTATCGAATCAAATTGTGGACTACTGCATGGAGAAACTGAATGAAGCTTCAGCATTTGTGACCACATATGCCAAAAGAAGGTTGCCAAAGCCAAGTCTGAACAGAACTAGAGCAAGATTGTTCTGCTGGCCCTGTTCTCTGTTAATGGACCTTGGCAGGCTTTCTTAGAAGCAGCAGCACCAACAGAGCATGATCTGGCTATAGTGTGACATTCCCACAGTGCTCTAGACTGATGCTGTATCAGAGCCATTTTAGTAAATCATCCTATAAACATGCTCCAGTACTACTCAGTGTACATCATTTTTCAAGTATTCCTAATAGAAGGAACATATTTGTCTCCTCAAGAAGAAAAAAATGAACGTATGATTCTATAATTGAACTCTAAATTGTCTTAATGTTTGTTCCTCTGCTTAGCATTGACTCTTAGTACACAAACCACCTGTTTCTATTTTTGCATTAGTTTTTTTTTCCATTTTTCCAAACGTTCTTGTCAATGTTAGCTCATCTTAGTCAAAATTAGCAGTATTTGTATCTATCTACATGAGCCATGGTGGCGCAGTGGTTAGAGTGCAGTACTACAGGCTACTTCTGCTGACTGCCGGCTGACTGGAATTTGGCAGATCAAATCTCACCAGGCTCAAGGTTGACTCAGCCTTTCATCTTTCTGAGGTGGGTCAAATGAAGACCCAAATTGTTGGGGGCAATATGCTGACTCTGTAAACAGCTTAGAAAGAACTGTAAAGCAATTTATAAGTCTAAGTGCTATTGCTATTGCTATCTATGTTCGTTTACAAGTATTTATAAAACATTTTTGTTTTGTTTGTTTTTTTTGTTTTACAGTTTTGTTTTGTATTACACTTGGTGGCAGTACCCTAATAAATGTCCTCTCCTTTTTGTTCATGCTTCCAAAATATACCTGAAGGCCAGTATGATTTAGTGGACAAGGTGCTGAATAGTAAGGAATAGGAAGACCCAGATTCAACTTAGGGGTGGATTCTAACTTACTTCGCCGCTGGTTCGCTGCCTCCTGCGCTGCATGGCCTGCCTCATGTGCGCGCGCATGCGCAGTAAAAAAAATCTCCAAAAATCCCCCCAAAAAAAGGTCAAAACCAATATGGTGATACATGCACAGTGCTGGAAATTCAGCAGAAGAAGAAAAAATCCCCAAAAAATTCAAAAAAATATTTTTTGTTCCCCCCCCAAAAAAAAATCAAAAAAAAAGATGGCGGCACCCACAGATCAGAACCAGTTCTGTGATGTCACCAGCGGCCTACTACCTACTCGGTAGAACCAGTCTTAACCAGTAGGAACCCACCTCTGATTCAACTCCATCCCCAGCAAAAGAAGCAGTCTGACTTTGGATCACTATACCACTTACCTCACAGGCTTGTTGGTTTTAGAGTGAAGGTCAGTATATAAAAATACCAAGTACAGAGTTTTCCTGAAGCACTTTTTACAGTTCTTTTTCTAGCCAACAACATTGGAGGTCAACAGGTTCTTTTTGCTGCTGACATCTAAGCATGTTTGACACTACCTTGGCTATTTTTGACAACCTTGAGAGAGCATTTCAGTGTAATAAATAATAACACATGGCAAGGAACCATCTTACAATCCCTCACTTGGGTCCTGTCAAATCCATCCATCCTGTGCTCAGTAGCAGGGAGTCCTTATGTTGTGTTTACTAGAGCTTTCTACCAGCATCCTTTTCATCAAGACTGTTACGTTTCCACTCATGCATTCAGGACGAGATAATAATGCTTTCCCCCCCCCTTTGTTGACACAATAAAGAACTCGAAAAGAATTAATTTTCTTTAAAAAGAGCTGTTCTTACAATTGGCAAGCTGACATAAAGAAATGAATTCTATATCAGATGGGCAAAGAGAAGGGAAAAATGGGAAAATAACACATGGATTCTGAAATACTGAAATGGACAAAGACAAATTCACATTGTTTTCACTTGAAGTCAACTGAATCTCACCTGTTGAATCCCAGTCATCTCTATAAGTCATTTATGCTGCACTATTTGAATTTTAAATATTCATTTTTTCATTCCCACCCACCTACCCTGCAACCCATACTCCCTAGTTTGCTCTGCTTCTCATAGAATTAGAATGAATGCAATATGCATGGGTTCTAAATCTTATTGTAGCATGGCAGCCAGCTAATGTAGGCGAAGAAATAAGTGTGAAATACATACTTTATTTGCGAAGATCTTATATATTCATTAGTTGTTTAATTTATGCATACCACCATTTTTTTCAGGGAGCTAAAGTTAATATTTATGGAGCCTTCATTTTAGCTTCATAGCCCAAAACCTGTGACATACCTTGAGCTGAATGATTGTTCCAAAAGTCATCCAATATAGTTGGGACTTAAATTTTTCCATCTTAGAACTGCTACATTTGATGTCAAGCCTTGAAAAGTAATTGAAAGTTAACAAGGATGAATTAAGTTTATGGATATAAAGTAAGGAGAAGGAATAAAGAATATACCAAAAGATTATCAATATCATATTATAAAACAATTAACATTAACCCAACCTTAACCAACATTAAGCCAGATCATATAAAGTAATGTTTCTCTTCCTTGTGTTAAAACTTCCTGAACAAATTAACTTTATAAAAATTAGAAAATATATTGTTAAAGGCCATCATTTCCTAGTTCTTCCTTGCCTTTCTATTATTTCTGATCCATTATTACAATAAATCAGTTTCAAGAATCAGTTCAAAGTCTTCTCATTCACTTTCTAGCTGTTTCCTTCCAAACTGCTAATGATTTATTTCACCATTCAGCAAGTCCTTTGAAACTGTCTGGTATAACACCCTCCCTGTATTACAATTTTGGTCCAAAAATATGATGATGATGACAACAACAACAATAATAATAATAACTCAGACCATTGTATATCTTAAGAAGGTACTTGGTTGATACCTAGGATGCTGGCTGAAACCCGTATCAACCATTAGTACCAGTCAATGGTATTTGGGATGCATTTTTGAACGTCCAGCTGACTGAGTTTCATGTTTAATGAATAAAAGAAATAATAAATCATGCTTGTTGTTTGTTTTGTTTTTAATTCCCAAATGGGGATACTATTGAAAAAAATACTTGGTTTCCCAAGTATCTAAATTTATGGTTTGTTTGTTTGTCTCCAAAGGATTTGGCCTCCTGAACAAACAGAGACACAGGTAGTATAACTGGAACCTTTCCATTGCCAAGTGAGGGACTCTCTCTATAGTTATAGAGAATGCTTTGTATATATATGAAAATATCCCTGGCCTGCCTCTGTTGACAAAATGCCTGTTTCCCTTCTTGGTTATCAACAACGTAAACTTGCTAATTAAATATCAGGGCTAGGAGAGGCGGGGAGAGGAGGGGGGGGATCCTGGCTCAGTTGACAAATTGAAATGTCATTTCTCAGCCTACAGCTGGATCTCGCTTTGTCTCTTCACTGTCTCTGTTCTACCCCTTTTGTATTTTGATTTGGTTATAAAAGCTACAGCATAATTGAAACTGACATCACAATCAAACAGTGTGACCTTGTCAGGTTTGTTCCAGGATGGCAACATCATCCAATTGGGTAAGGGGAAATAAAAGGTATGGAAGAACAAACAAGTGAGCATCAGGACTCTTCAGAAACTGGGGTTGTTTCTTTCTGTATTTTTTTAATGGTTTCCATGCTACGTGTCTGTCATCTGCAATGGAGGCTTTGTGACTGTGTGTAGGAATATGCATAAGGAAAAAGAAAAGCAGAGGAAGGGTTTCAAATCATAATGTATTGGGGAAGGAGCCAACAAATAAAGATGCTTTGGGAATATGACTAATCGGGCCTGTTTGGATCATCTGTGCCAGTTTAGAAGAGATAAATAAACAAGATAGGGCAGAACCTTAAAAAGGAAGGGACTGGTAAACATAATCTCTGTCATCTAATGGGACTGACACCAACACCATCTGTTTTCCCAGTTCTTCACCTTATCTTTGCCAGTTCCGCAGACTTGCAGTTCTTATGTTGCAATGTAGGAAAAACTCAAATATAGCCCTGCCAGTATGCCTCAGTCTGGCATGAAAAGACTCTGCCATTCTGTCTATGCACCTGCCAAAGTGCTTGTCTTGTTAAAGACAGTATAGTGAGATGCCTGGGCCAAGCACACAGAACTTTCCACAGTCAAGTGTGCCTTCTTGTCAGTCTCTTTAGGAAGATCCCAAGCATTCATTCCATGTCATCTGTCCTCAAGAATGGACACCTCTGTAAGCATTTAAAGTTCTAGGATCCTGTTATGACAAATTGGCTGTGGAGGCAGAAGCATAGCAGAAAACTTCATAGTTCCTTTTCATTTTGCAATACTTTTCATTGTATTGAGTCTTGATTATTTATTAGATTTCCAGGCTACTGCAATCATGGGACTCTTGGTAGTGTTTAGGAATAATTACATAATATATAATCATAAAATATAATTGTATGACGAACAAGAAAACAAGAGCAACCCAAAACAGGTTAAACAAATATATAGGCAGTCACTCAACATATTACATTTGATAAACGTTCCAATGAGCACCATTTTAACTTGTTTCTAAGATAATAATAATAATATCATAATTGTAGGGAGGGCTATTCTACTACATAGGTGCCATTAGTAAGAAACACCTTATCCTGACTTCAGCATCTCTAAATTAGTGCAAGAGGAAAATTATGAGCAATTTTTCACAAACAGATGTTCATATTACACAGGCTGATTCTAACTAAAATAGGCAATGCTAAGATCCCTCAGCACAAAGCTATGTAGAATCTATCTGATTTAATCTATCTGATTAAAATCAGTACTTTAAATTGCACCTGGATTCTATTGGCTTAAAGCACCTAATGTGTAATGTGTTTAAAGGCAGCCCCATGCAATGTGAATTGGAGTAGTCTAACCACATGATGATGATGATGAAAGCATGAGATTATCAAAAGGTTTTATTGCAAAACAGGCCACAATTGATGGTCCAGATAAAAGTGGGCAAAAGCCTGTCTGGCCATAGATTCCAGCAGAAATATATTGTCAATTTTTAATCAGGAGGTGGTTGTAAGAAAAGTTGCATGAGGGGGAAAAAGCCCTCTCATATAGTTATATCTTGCTTCCCTCCACTCCCTCCCCAGACACAAACACTGATTCAAACTTGGCATACAATAATTTAAATTTAATATTTTAAATAAGGTATTGAAAGAAATCAAGAATTTTGGAATACATTCATATAAGAATTTTTTTAAAATGCATACAGCTTTTCTAGAAAAAAGATTGTATACACATAAGTAGATGATAGACATAATATATTTATGCACAAGGGGATATATAGCAGGAATCCAAGGATGGTTTGAGAGAGTCATTGGGCCTGATAGCAATCCCAAATCAGGTTAATTTTCCTCTTTCGTGATCTCATCATGGATGAGGCTGCTTACCTGTTTTCTATTGCCAAGAGCTGGATGCTTTCGTGTGTGTGTGTGGGGGGGTATAACACTCCTTCCCCCCATGCTTGGAAATGTGCCTCCTCAGGTTTTGGATCTTGTAGTAGCTCAGATCCCAGGAAACGGAGGGATGGTTATTGACTCCCTGTAACTCCCACAAATCCATGTGGGTTCTCAGAGGTTCTGCTCTGCAAATAATTGGATCTGTTGAGAATTGACAAATGGATTCATGCCTTGGTATTGGCCTTCTTGAAGGGAGATAGTTGGTATGTCTTCTTCTCAAGAAACTGTCTTGGATTCAGTTGTTTTAGACAACCATTGTCATGCCTTCTTGTTGAGAAGATGGTCAGATTTCAGTTGATGAGAACTCTGAAATAAATATTTATTTAGACTCATTTCAATCAGGTTTCTGGCTAAGATTTAGTACGAAAAGAGTATTAGTTTTTAGGACACAGGAATCATGCTTTCTCTGTCACAGACATACACTCTGGAGTAAACTTACTGATATCTGGATAGTTTCCACTCTGATAGTATTCCAGAGGGCCTTAAAGAACTTGGGTGTTTTCCCAAGCTCTGTTCTAAGATGATACATAAAACACGTAGTATTGGTTTTATGCATTGACTGGATCTGCCATCTGTTTATTGTTTTATGTTGATTGTTATTTTTATATTACAGATCTTATGTTATGAGCAGCCCAGAAAAGTCTGGACGTTGATGGTTCCATTAAGGCATAGAACTGCAGATTTTAAAATTTTATTCTTGCTCTATTTCTGACATAGCTTGTATGCAATCATTGTTTGACTGTTCGAGAATATGCATTATTTAAGTTATCTTTTCAATAGCAATGTTTCCTTTTTGCAAATAGAAAAAACACATTCTGTAGATTCCTAGTTTAAAATAATAATAATATGCAGAACATTACAGTGAAAAGGAAAGCCTACGAGAATAAGGAAAACAGATCCCTAATGTGTTTTTGTCCTGAAAGTCAGAAAGCAGAGGAGTTGGAAGCCTATTAAAAGTCATCTTGGAATTTTTCCAAGAAATTAAAATGAATGGCAAGATATTTTATAATTACATCAACAAGAACTAAGTAAGCGAACAAAGGGACTACATTGTAATAATAAAACATAAATTAAGGATACCTTTGTCATAGTACAAATACTGATATAATTTGAAGTAGCTTTAAATATTATACCAAAAAGTAAACAAATGATTAGAGAGAAACTCTATGTACTCATAGGTATCTCTTAGCAAACCATGATAATGTTAAATAACATATGATGTCTTTCTACAAATATATAATTATGAACTTGTATGAGGACATCTAATATGAATGAGTCACGTTTTTTGCATTATGTGCTTCCCACAACACAGCCCCATGGGTGATTCTGCTTGTTTCATTTTCTATTTGCACTTCCTTCTGACTTGATCCAATAGTCACAGGATTGCTGCTGAAGTATTGTGATAAAGGACAGGGTAGTTTAATAACTTGCAGGGTTCTTTTGATTGATGAGACTGAAATATGGTAGCTGAAACGTAGACTAGGTAATCTAATTCTGATTCTGACTTTATAAGAGAAGTAGTAAAGAAACAATTATCATTCAAATAGGACTCAGTATTCTTATTTAGAGTCTGTGAAAAAAAGTAAGCAATTTTATATGTCAGATCTGATCCATTTCAAACTACATAGTCCTTGATTTATGGCTGCAATTGAACCTGGATTTATAGTTGTAAGTCATGGGGGTCACTAAGTGGATCACCATGTCTTTTTGACCAATTTAATGATTTTTTGTGGAGAAGGCAATCATTAAGAAAACACTGCAGTTGTTAATGTAGTGGTCGTTAGATGAATGAATTTTAGGCATTTGTTTTACCAGAAATCAGAAGTAAGTGGCAGTTTCTAGCAAAAAAAAAAAAAAGCCACAAATCATGATTGCATGACTGCAGCAGGGTTGCAAACGGCCATAAATGCAGGCTGTTTGCCAAGTAATGATGCAATCACATGACTACAGGGGGGCGCACAGCTGATGGAACTTTGAAACTAGGTCATATGTAGCTCTGGCGAGGTCTGTCATAACTCGGATGGGTCACTAAGCAACCAGTTGTAAATTGAGGACTACCTATACTTTTTAGAATATTTGCTATATTTTCAGTACAAAATTCTGGAGAGGTTTTTTTTATATTTAGTTTATTCAAGAAAAGGTAAAACACAAAACACCAAAATATTGAAAGAAACAACAACAAAAAAGAAAAATACAATTAAACAGGACATTTAAAAAGTATCTTAAAAATATTAATACATGTACACATAACATCTTCTCTACTTGAATGCTGATTAATATAATAGAACAATGTTAATTCTTATACTCAAAATTCAAAACTCAAAAACAAAGCATTTCCATTTTACTTTAAAATCCTAGTGGCTGGTTGCAACAAAAATGCCTAATGTAAGGATTTTTGCAGTATGGCTGCCAATGATTTGGTGACATTCAAACAAAAAGATTTGCTATTGAAACTACCAGAATAAATTATTGAAAATATTTTATATATAGTGTCCAGAGTACCTACAGCTGTATATGAGATGTGTGATTATACAAATATGATTAAATAAATAAATATTACAGTACAATATATTGCAGTTCTCCCTTCAATGACATCAGCATAGCTACACAGGATGGAACCAGGGAATGCTGCCATTACAAAATCCCATTGCGATATAGCAGATCAGTTTAAGCTATAATGCTAGCTAAGAGAGAGGACAATTCACAGTTACAGAGAGGTCTACAACTGTTACTCTCCTTTCTTTACGTTAAGGAAGAAAGTAAAGTTGATCTAATAAAGGAAACTGTTTTGTTAGTTAGCCAGCAAAAAATAGATGAGGAAGGAAAGTGACTTTTAGACAGGTTCATTTGTAAAGCTGCTTTAGTAACAAATATAGATTAATGGACCTTCTTCCCCACTAGGCTCAGCTAAGGCACTGAGACACTGAGCTTTTCATAGTTCCTTTACTTCACAAGTTCTCCCCTTATTTTGTGTGGACTGTATTAGAGCCTTTGCAACTAGTGAAGGCAAAGAAAATTCTCATTAACTTTGATTGGGTAGTTGAAGCTGTTCATTAAAACCTAAAGGATTTTTAAAAATCTGATTAACTTTTTATTGCTACACTGGTTACTGTTCATCTTTTGCAACAGCCTTTGGCATCTCTTCTAAATTTCGCACTTCCCCTCCCAATACCATTTCAGCATTTAGTGGAAGGAAAATTATAGTCTTGGTTGCCTGAAAAAAAACACTCCAAGAATATATGCTCAACATAAGAAGCGTCAGGCAAAACATTACCTTCAGTTTTTACTTTGGCAATAGTGGAAATATTTATATCTAATTTGAATTCTTGCATTTGTAAAGGACAGAGACAAAACATACTGCATTCAAAGGAGAGCAAGTATTGGGGGGAAAATAGACTGTATGATGTGAAAAAGGAAAAGTTGAAGAGAAACTGAACTGTTTAAATGCAAGGAAGCCATGATAATTATTTTATAAAAGCAAAAACGATTCAACAAAAATAAAAAAAATATGTATACTAAGACATTGAGCTAAAAATAGCAATGAGTGAAAACAATATATACATTGCAGGACTGCTCGCTTCCATAGTACTTTGTGACTGTTGGGTTTTGGAGTAGAAAGGTTTCTTTACATCCATTTTCCTATCTAGGGAAATATCTATATTTGACCAAATAAAGGTTTTGTTTTGTTGCACTGTTGACCAATATTGATTGAATAAAATTATCACCTACTATGTACTGAGATACTTCATTATTATCAATAAGCTTCCAGAAGTTCTCTGCAGGAAAAGGGCTTCTGTGATTCACCTTGAAGTATTTGAGTCTTGTGGCGGAGCAAAGGAACTTCATTATAGTCTCAATGAGTCTCATGTAACACCATAGGAAATTGAGCAACATAACAGAGGGGTTTCAACATCAAATAACATAATCAGAAGGATAGGACAGTCACTCCAGAGGTGGGTTCTTACTGGTTCTATCTGGTTCTATAGAGTAGGTAGTAACTCTGCAAATAATGTCATGGAGCCAGTTCCTTGGATAACTCCGTGGGAGCCACCATTTTGGATTTTGCTTCTGCACATGCACAGAAGCTATTTTTTGACTGCCACGCGCACGCTTTGCGCACACACTCGAGGTGCGACCCTGAGCGAACCAGCAGTAAGAAGATTCGGAAGCCACCTCTGAGTCTCTCAACATATTGAATAACCTTCATGTGCTTACTTAGATAATTCTACTGGAGATCTCCTTGCTGTAAAATTAACTGGCATCTCATTTTTCCAGAATATGTTATTTATTATCTCAATTCTGTATGGCATTCCAGTTTCTGGAGATTTTATATCAGAGATCAGTTTTCCAATACCTATGGCATGATTTTTGGAACCTGCTAGACCTCTATGTTCTGTAGATATAAATGACATAGTACATTACCACAAACTAGTACAGTATATGTAAAAATTTCCAAGTATATATTCATATGCTAGCAACTTTGGAGTTTTAAATACATAATGCAACACAAAAATCCTCCATATAAGTTTGTCTCAGTTTTCATGTCAGTGAGCAACAATTTGCTCTGAGTAACTTTGTTCTTTTAAAACATTTGGTTCATTCATCTGTACTAAAACGATTACTATTTAGTTTATATCATGTTCACAGTGGCAGGATTTAAATTGAAACTTTGGACCAATTAGTTGCAACTTTTTCAGCATATTATTTTATACAATAATGTAATCAGAAGAAAAATATATATACTTATAATTAAAATGTGCAATCCAAGTATGAATCTCACCATCAATCCATATAATAAAAACTTACATTTATAAGAAGATGTAAAATAAAAACAAGCATGGTAGTAGAAAAGTATCAAACAAATTTGAAAAACAAATACATTCATTGCAGTCTCCATCTGCTCATAGATATTGCACAAGCCAAAAAACTGGCTATACTCAACAAATCAATTATTCATTGTGAATTATTCACTAGGCTCTACTACAAATGGTGCCAAGGACTGTTTATTTGTTTAAAACTGAAGTGTTAAAAAAAGAAAAATCCAGAATAACATTCTTATTTATCTTTAATGTTATATATTCCATGCAAAAAATATAGGACTGTACTTAATTATGAATGCATGCTGTAGGAAGGAAGTATGAAAGAAGAAAGAGAATAAAATTGAGCACATAGCAATGTATGCCATGTTAAGTTCTATTGAGGAATAGTAAATAAGATTGTAACGAATTAATAATAAATAAATCAGTATACTATTGGGCACACAAAATAGCCATTGTTTCATAGGATAAAACACCAGCTAATTATCCTGGAAGTTGGGGGATAGAAACATAGTTTTTCAGTGAATTTTCCATTAAACTTCCCTGAAATGGATTTTTCCCAATGGTTCAAGATTCAGAGCAAACTAGGACTCCTCTGTTACCAGGACTGTTTTACTTGAAAGGAACAATAGTTAATTTGCCACATTCATAGAGCCTATAATTTTCCTATTCTAGAAATTAAATAATCTGATAGAAGAGCTTTTATTCTTTCCATTTATACATTCCAAGGTTCCTAAAGTTTATGCAAATGGTCAATAAAGAAAGTTTGCTTTCCAAATTATGGCGTTCTTGTCTGACCCCTAAGAAATGGCTAATCACTCGGTTAATCTCTTTGCTTGCTAGCTGAGGAATCATAGAGTTGTAGGATCATTGAGTCCAATTCCCTGCCCAATCTATCCCACTTCAGCAGTACAGAATTTTATCAGTTAATTATAGCAGAGACACTCATTATCCACAGATTGTATACAATCTTCATTGTTATGGCAGAAGCCTTTTCCAATTATTAGCACTGTCAGCAGATCATTTGGAGAAGATAAAATGAAGTAGGATGATAGCTTTGCTTTTGAATTCCTTGAAGATATGCCTAGCCCTACCATAATAACTAGAAAATATCTTCCTCCTCCAAAAATAATCACTTCCCCAAAGGTGGGGGGAGGGGTTTGGAAATTCTGTGTCCTTCAAGAACATCAACTGCAGTTCATACGCAAGTAAAACTTTTGGTCTCCTGGCATAAAACTTTCCGTTAAATTACATAAAACTAGTAATTTCCGTTACTAAATACTTTGTTTTATTAGGGATAATCAACCTTAAGATAATAAACCTAAGGTTGATTTGACTAGCCTCCATTGTCTTAAATACCCTACAGTTTAAAGTAGGGTAGAAAATACATTTATCGGGACTAAATACACGCCAGATGCGTACATGAGTTCAAATGGGTAAATTAACAGGCCACAATGGAGAAAAAGCAGTCGGTGATGCTGAAGCCATTGGAATCATTTGTAGATGCAGAATAAGGAATACATTTGTGTAGTACTATAGATCCGGTGCCCAATGAGGAAAAAGTAAAGGTTTATATTTATTCTAATAGGTGTTGGATTCGTGCCCAACGTACTTAGCTCCAGCTGCTGCATTTGTTAATTCTGCCAGAGAGACCAATCTCCTGGTATCTGCAAACACAAGATGCGGCCTAATCCAAGAGACAAAATTTGAAAACATGTGCTTTAAACTGAACAGAACTGGGAAATCTCTGGCAAAGTGATATACAAAGTAAGGATAAAGCAGCAGTTTAAGGACTGGACAACATAAGCAAACAAAATGTTTGAAATAGAGTGGAAGTGTTTGTTGCAAGATGATGGAAATAGTAATTAAGACTTATTCTTCATATAATTTAATTAGAAGTCACTTAGTTTTTGAAATGAACAATTTATTACATCAAAATACAATCTCGATATATGTCAGTGTTTTCAGGTACTTTATTTTTCATTTTTATGCAAGTTATTACTTTTAAGTAAAATATAATGAATCAGATTTATCCTTGAATGAAGAAAAGTGATGATCTGATCGTGTAGATTCTATTCTTATAAAAGGTATAAATTAAAATAATTAAAGGAAGGAATAACTTAAATTGCCAAGGTTTGATCAGGCCTGATAGATATTTGTCAAATAAAATACTGAATAAAAAATATTGATGTGGAATACTTTTCTGTCAGCTACCACACGTTAGGCCTAAAACAAAATTGGCATCAATAAATTTCAGTATTTGCCTGTCAAATGCTGAAAAAAATTTAAACATTATTATTATTGTATCCTAA
Source organism: Pseudoxenodon macrops (assembly GCA_032467955.1). Classification (NCBI taxonomy): domain Eukaryota; kingdom Metazoa; phylum Chordata; class Lepidosauria; order Squamata; family Pseudoxenodontidae; genus Pseudoxenodon; species Pseudoxenodon macrops. The sequence continues at coordinate 443,653 of JANHFT010003016.1, read as the reverse complement.
AAATTTGTATACAAAATACCATGACAAAGCATATAATTAAAATTATACACAAAGTAGAGAATATAGATATTTTATGTACCCTCTCAATATAAATATAAAAATACTGCAAATGAAATTGATTTCAACTCTATAATTTACAAGACTTATATAATGAGAGCTAATCAGAATCATAAAGAACTTATGCACTTTTAATAAGGCAGCAAAAGAAATGTCAGCAGCTATTAACTTGTCTTTCAAACTGCACCTGAAGTAAATTTGTAATACTTCATATTTTTGTTTGTTTGTTTAATATGGTCATCCTACAACAGCAACTATGTTTCATGAAGAACCATGAGTTGGTAAAACTGGAGGTGGTTCAGGGGTGAAATCCAGCAGGTTCTGACAGGTTCTGGAGAACCGGTAGCAGAAATTTTGAGTAGTTTGGAGAACCAGC
>JANHFT010003016.1:419762-432865 GCA_032467955.1 Pseudoxenodon macrops | reverse complement strand
CTGTCTTGTTGGGTTGCAGAACCAAACCAGACAGTTATGGAGGTGCAGATGACAGACTCAATAATTCCTCTGTAGAAGCTAGTGGAAAGGATTCCAAGCTAGGATGATTTAAAACAAGGGGGCAAAAGCGTGGTGGTTGCATTGAATCCCTGTTGAGGAAGTGGTTAGATTTAAGGAGATGATGAAAAGCATGAAACAATTTCACAACTTAGGAGGAGAAGCAGCTGCCACACCTTCTGATTGGATAAAGCCTTGGGAGTTAAGGTGTTTATAGCTAATCGGGAGGAAACATAAGTGAGGATTGTCAACTTTGAAACCTGTGGACTTCAGCTCCTACAATTCCCCATCCAACATGTAGAATTCCCCATCCACCTGGACTTCAACCCCCAAAATTCCCCATCTCGCTAGGGAATTCTGGGAGTCGAAGTTCACATGTCTTAAAATTGCCAACCCTGATTTGGACACCCCTGATTTAAATTCTCTTGGCTGACACAGATCCTGGAATATCTAGGAAGATAGTCAACATCATCAGTGCAATTATTATTTTTATTAAGAGATTAACTATGGTATTTATAGCCCTTACTACAATACATCTAATGCTGTTGTATTTATCCTTCCTATACCATAAATAAGAATAGGCAATTTGGAAAAATAAAAATTCTAAAGTATTCATATTATTTTATCTGCTATCTACAGATCTTGCTATGTTGTCACTATGGGTATATTTCATGTTAAGTTTCTATATTTTCATCTTTGTTCTTAATTTTGAATTTGAATTCTTGTTGCTCGATCTCAGATCATAAACAGAATTCAACCATCTATCAGTGCCGAAAATAAAATATATTCAGATTCATTGAGAGAGAAATATCCCTCCGGGGTCATTTGTAACATCACCTCTCTAACCCAACAAGAACTAATATTTTGTATCCCTCAAATGTAATGTCTTTATAAATAAGATTTTATCGATAAATGAATTACTAAAGAGCAAAGATAGTTTCCCCAGTCTACATTCAGCATAAAGCACTTTCTTTTTTAAATTTCATGATTTATTGTTTTATCATAGAAAATAAAATACAAAACAGTAAACAAACAAAATGAAACAAAACAAAAGCATACATTCAACCACAACCACAACAAAAATAGCGCACAAAAACAAAAGCAAAAAATGGCCAATTAAATTGAACTTTTAACATGTTGGATCCACCCCAGCTGGTGCTGAAAGAAAAGAAAAAGCAGTTAATTCTCCTCCCCTTTTATATGTATTTATAAAAGAAGAAAGAAAAAGCAGTGAACAGGTTGAGCTAAACATGACACTAATCTTAAAGTCCCTCTGTTAACCATCTGTTGTTGTATTTAGCGTGTAGAAAGTCCACAAACGGTTTCCAGTCTCTTGTAAAGCTATCTAGTCCAGTATTGAACTAGACTATCCAGTAACAGCATTGCCAAAAAAGACATTAAGAGTTGTTAACCTAATCTTGCAAAGCTTCTCCTGTAACATTGTACTGCAAACTAGGGCATGCAAAACCTTTGCTAGATCAATTCTTGAATACAGCTCATCTGCCTGGAATCTGCATTGTATATCGGACATTAATATAATTGAACGAGTCCAGGCGTATTTCAACAGAAGAGTCCTCCACTCCTCTGCTCACTATAGAATACCTTATGCCACCAGACTTGAAATTTTGGGCTTGGACAACCTAGAACTACGCCACCTACTATGCTTAGGTCTGACCTAAGCATAGTACATAAAATTATCTGCTACAGTGTCCTACTTCAGCTTCAACCATAACAATACATGAGCTCACAATAGATACAAACTTAACATAAACCACTCCAAACTTGATTGCAGAAAATACGACTTCAGCAATAGAGTGGTCAATGCCTGGAATTCACTAACTGATACTGTGGTTTCATCCCCAAATCTCCAAAACTTTAACCTTAGACTGTCTACCATTGACCTCACCCCATTCCTAAGAGGTTTGTAAGGAGCGTGTATAAGCGCACCAACATGCCTACCGTCCCTATCCTAATATCCCCGTGTATTTGTAACCATCTCATGTACTCATAACCAAGCTTATACATCATATGTATTCACAATCATGTTTATACTTTGTCTGTAATCATATATGAGCTTGACTAAATAAATAAATGAATGAATGAATGAATGAATGAATGAATGAATAACTAAATAAATAAATAACTTTCCTTTTCAATTAGAAGAGAGAGAAAGAGAGAGAAAATGTATGGGTGTTGCATATTTTGGAGAGGTAGCTATCTAGGCATTGGATTCTTAATGTAATGCTCAATAGGCTTTATTGCTCATAGACAGACAGACAGACAGATGCATCCTGGAGAAAAAAGTGCCAGTCTCTATCATCATATTTCTATCTAAGAACATTTAAAACTTTCAAGTAGGTCCAGAAGATTCTTAGAATATAAAAGTGGTAAATGGCAGCATCACAGTGTATCTCTCTGTCCAGAACCAATATAATTTAATTCAATAAAATTCTGGAGATCATGTGGGAGGCATTAGAAGGAGCAGCAGAGTGTAACATCTCTAATTTGACTTCTGAGAAGAGTCCTTTGTAATTTGCTGTACTGTCCATGGAAGCCATTTTGTGAGTACAGTATGCCCAAATCACCTACCAAGACTGGGGATAGCTGATTTAGACTATTAGAAGACATCCATTCAAATCAGTAGCTGATTCCCATTGACACCAATGGCTTTAATCTACAGCTGCTCCCACCACTTTCCAGGGCAGTGTGATGCAAGTCCAAGTCATCTGTACATGCATACAACAATGGGGCATGTACAAAAGGTGTGGAGTTGGGGTTGTGCTGGCACAACTGCCATCAAGCCTTTCCACCTCCCCACTCCAGATAACCCACACATGGATGCTGCTATCTATTTCCCAATCTCCCTTTAATTTAAGTGCTTCAAAATGACTTGCATCACAGCTGACTTTGAAACCCTGAGCCTATGCTTAGGTTGATCAGTAACCATCAGAAGAACACAAGGAATGGCACTAAGAGATTGTAGTCACTAATGACCCCATTGAAGGAAGCAGGAAGCATTCCTGTCTTTGTGATGTAGCCAATAAACAACAGAGTTAGACTGCAAGGAGATGTTGGAAGAAATATCCATCTGGTTCAGTTCCAAGCTGGGAGAAAAAACACTGGAAACATGTAGGATGATTGAAAAATTGGTTTAAAATTGGTTTAATGATGAACAGAACCACCAAGCACATGTGATTCTGGGTAGCTGACCACATGGAGTTGAGAGTGGGGGGGAGGGGGTTATACCTTATCTTCGGCTTTGCACTTCAGCTTCCTATTCCTGTGCAAGAACATGTATTCTATTGGCTGTTCTCAGACTCCCTACATGGAACCATGTAGGGGTTAGATAGGGGTCATAGCTGAGGTTGTCTGAGCTCCCAGGTTTGGTTGAAGTTTGAACTGCTGAGGTGATGCAATGAAGAGGCTTGTGTTCTGAAAGGGTTTTGGATAGTTTGTATTGTGGCGGAGGGCTACTCCTACCTTTGTTGGATCTTGGATGAGGGTATTTGCTTATGAATAGAGCTACCTATCTCTTTATCTCTTAAGTGCTGACATCTGCTGTGGGCTATTAAGGAAAGTGGGGGCTGCTTTCCAAGAGCATGTTTCTCCATTTCTCATCCAGGGAAATATAATATTCTGCCTTTTTAACGTCTCAAAATATTTCATTCTTCTAGGAGAGGGGTGGATGCTAATGTTCTACAATCCTTAGACATTTCCCTTAAATTGTATAGTATAGCCCTGTTTACTTCTTCAAGTGAGAGGCATAGAAACTGCTTTTGGATGGGCAGGAGGAAGTTATGGCTACATCACAAAATAAAAAAGGAATCTCCCTCTCATCTACAAGAATCTTTCTATGCCATCAAGACTACTATGACAGTACTGGAGCAGATGTGAGTTCCTAATGGTTCAGGCTGGTTCTACCGAACCATTAGTAACTTAATGGCACAGTTTGGTAGAACCATTAGTAACCCTGGCCTGCCAGGCTCCCAAACTGTAGGCATCGTCAACATGGATTTTTTTAAAGCACAGCAGCACGCCCCTGAGCGAACCGGCAATAAGAAGATTTAAAACCCACCTCTGGTTTGGAGATTGTGTATTTACAGTCTCCCTTAGGATATTCTGGAAAGATTAGTGTGACAGGACTTTTGGACTGCTGCTAATATAGGCATGTGGGTTTGCACAAATAGAACAGGTGAGTGAATGTCCAGTCCACTTGCTGATCTTGAAGGTCTTCAGTTGTAAAAAGTAACAGCAGATGAAACAAAGCTGCAGAACATATTGATTGCCTTTGGATCATCAAAATAAAGAAGAATCCTAGCAAAATAATTATACAATACTGATAAGGGAGAAATAGAATTATTAAGGTGGTTACACCAAATGTTTATATTGGATTTGGCATTTTTATGTATTTATAGAGTCCTTCCCAAGGACCTGGGATAGGCAGATGTTGTTGTTTGATACTGTTAAAGGTATTGTTGCAAGATGTAAGTTCTTCCAAGCAAAGCTGTCTTTTGCAATTTACTGATAATGATTTTGTCAATGCCAATGGTGTTCAAACGGTGCTCCAGATGGTTTGGGATTGCACCCAAGATGTCCATTACTATTGGTACTATATGGTACTTCTATTTGCAGGTTCTTTGTATTTTGTGATTTTTTTCACCCAGTTCTTTCTTTTCTATTCTGCAGTCTCCAGGTACTGGAGTCTGAATAGTCTACTATCTAAAGCTTTTTTCTTTCTTTTTTGCTATAATACTAACTCAGTGATAGCAAAGAGCACCTGGTCCTTGACCCTATAAACTGATTAATGAATCATGGCATAATGGCATTTATAAATCTGGCTAATCAAAAATATACTGTAGCAAAATTGGGAATTTATTCATGATTCATAAAGATGAAGGAATAATTCTGTTTACAATCTTCCAAAGTATCAGAATGTATCTGTGCACTGTGCACTTAAGGCGATGAAATTTGCATTTAAATATACATTTAAAACAAGCACATTCCTTCCATTTTCTTAGTAGAAGAATGAAAATATTAGACACAGAACAAACAAGGTAGCCTTGACTTACAGTCGCAGTTCAGCTTAAAATTTCTGTTGCTAAGCAAGGCAACTGCGAAGTGAATTTTTCCCCATTTTATGACTATCTTTGCCACAGTTGTTGAGTGAACCTAACTTCCCTATTTTGACTTTGCTCATCAGAAGATCACAAATGACCCTAGGACTCTGCAACTGTCATAAATGCCAATTGTCCACCATCCAAAGTTGATCACATGACCACAGGGATGCCGCAATGGTCTTGTGTAAAAAATACTCATAAGTCACTTTTTCCAGTGCCACTGCAACTTTGAATAGTCACTAAAGAAATATTTGTAAGTCAAGGACTACTTGTATTAGAAGAAGTATATGCGGAAACACATGCAATTTCTAAAAAAAATGTTTTTGAAAACGTATAACTGACAAACTAAGAAAAATCAATATTTATTCATCCGGTGAATGTTTGTTCTAATTCTGTAGTTGTTAGTATTTTGAAGTACAATAATCACTGTGATTAAGCAAGCTTATATGCCTGATCCATAGGGAGAAGGGCCTGTAAGAGAATAAATTTATTATACCCAGGCATATGGTAACCCTATTCTTTTAACCAGTGGTGAAATCCAAATTAATACCAGTTCTGTGGGCATGGCAGGGGAAGGATACTGCAAAATCCCATTCCTTCCCCACTCCTGGAGGAAGGATATTACAAAATCTCCATTCCCACTCCACTCTGGGGCCAGCCAGAGGTGGTATTTGCCAGTTCTCTGAACTACTCAAAATTTCCGCTACTGGTTCTCCAGAACCTGTCAGAACTTGCTGGATTTCACCCCTGCTTTTAACTATGCAAGACCAAGGAGAGTTTTCTTCTTGATGTTTTTCTTTTTCACTTCTCTGCTGTTCAGACAATTTAAGACGTACAGCAGCTAAATGTGTGCATTTGTACAATAATGGCCATAAATTGTATTAGAGTGACAAGATAACGGAAAATTTATTAGTGGCAGAAGCATAAAGAGCTCGCCAAAGACTTAGAATCTATTATATAGGAAAAATAAAGGAAAATAAAAAAGGGAAGGAAGGAGGGGAAAAGAAAAATAGAGACATTGATTCGTAAAATTGCCTAGTTGTTTTTATAGTAACCACCAGAAATGAAAGGGGAGAAAATCATATGGAAGTTGATCTCTGAGCTTATGGAATGAGTATCTCCATATTCTTCTTCTTTGGCCAGATGAAAAGGGACCATGTGACTAAAATTGAAAAAAAGACAATGATTTAGATGTGCAAGCCACATAAGATGCTTCTAAGTATGATGTAGTATATCTTAGCTTCTCCTACTTTGGGTTGGAAAAGAGATAAATTGACTCTGGTCGAGACTGGCCTACCTCTGCTGCATTGGGAATTTTGTAATCTTACAAGACAACATAAGGAACAACTATTCTTGTATAAATCTAATAATGCAGTGATACAAACACTGATATCCTATAGCCATGATGGCGAATCTACGGCACGCATGCCAGAGGTGGCACGCAGAGCCCTCTCTGTAGGCATGTGTGCCGTCGCCAGCTGCTCTTCCGGATGACTGCCTTTTTAAAGAGATTGGACAGTCATTTCTCCAGCACCAGTGATGGCTAACCTTTTTGGCACGGAGTGCTGAAACTGGATTGTGTGCGCCGGAGCACCGGAAACCAGAAGAGAGCAGCTGGCTAATGCACATGGCTGCTGTTGTGGATTCTGGTGCACAGATGCATGGCGGCCAGCTGGTCTTGGCAATAAGACCAGTAGGCTGGTGTGCATGCATGTGCTGGAACCCAACTGAGAGCAGCTGGGCAGTGCGCATGCATACTGGACCAGTTGCTCTCTTCTGGGTTCCAGGTTCCGGCACTCTGGCACACACACATGCTCCAGTTTCGGCATTCGGTGCTGAAAAGGTTAGCCATCACTATCCTATATCGTGGATTTTGTCACTGCCCCTATTGTGCTTATAGCTTAAGATAGAAAGATCTCAAATTATGTTTTGCAGCTGAAGGAGAGACACTTATAATTGTGGCAATTAAAGGACAGGCTTTAAAATGCTAATGATGTTCATTAATGATAGGAAAAGGCAAGAGTGGGTTTGAAAAGCTTGAATGAAAAATCTCAGACAGAGGGCTGGATTGGGGCGTGCAATGCAGAAAGTGAGAAGGAATGGCTAGCAGACAATTCAGATAAGCATTTTTAGCTATTCAAATTATTTGATCCAAAAGTGGAATAGATAGTGCCTTTCCTCTCAGATTTAAAAATATCATATTTTGAGGGATTATTGACATTATTATTTATTATAATTTATTAATTATGTGGGAGGAATATAGGAACAATGCTGCAATCTACATCTTTTTCTTTTAACCTTTAATATTTTAATTTAATCCAACTAACTTCAGCAAAACTACTGTAGAATTAAAACAATGAATTGGAATGTTTGAGAACTGGCTTGATTCTGTTCAAATACTGGATGAGCACTTCAGCTTCACTTTGAACTTCCTGCCTGCTCTCTTTTTAATTAAAATATTTTATGCTATTTTAACTTATTGATTTTGTTATTTTCTATATGCAATTACACAGGAAATTATATACAAATGTACTAAATCTATAAAAGAAGGATTCAAGTGAAATCTACTTATTAGGAATGTGTAGATCAGTTCCAGTATGAATTTAAATTCAATCCAATTTAACAATTCAAAACAATTTAAGAGATCAATTTATTGATGGTTTAAATTGGATCATTAAGTTGCATTGGTTCACTTTTCTGAATCAATTTTGAAAAAGAACATCTGATTGCCCTCAAATGAAATCTCTGAATAGAAGCTTCAGTCATACAATTTATAAGGAGGTTGCAGTATGTGCTTCAGTCTTATTCATGATGGTTGGGGAAAAAAATTAAATCAATTTCAGTAAAATTATTGGGTATATATTGTACATGATTGAACCTATCTAGATTTGACACTGAAGACTGTGATAGTAATCTGGGGAGTTATGCAATTTAGAAAACTATTTTGTTTTAATTTTCAGTTTCAAATGATGTATAACAGAACAATAGCAGAAAACAGAGCAGAAGACCCATAGAAACAACAATACTTTAAAAAAATATAGCAGTCCAGACATCTGGATGAAGAGTTCTGATGTTGTTCCTAGAATTTGTTGGAACCACTCTTCCATCTTAAGACTCACAACCCTGAGTTATCTTACCATGATTGGAACCACTTTGGCCTTTACTTTCCACCACCTCTCTAGTTCTTCCTTCAGGCCTTGGTACTTTGCATACTCTTTCCTGATGTTGTTGTCATTTGGCACTGTTACATTGACCACCACTGCTGTTTTCTGGTTCTTATATATTACTATAATGTCTGATTGATGGGCCAATACTTGCCTATTCCCCTGGATAGGGAAGTCCCATAGGATTTTAGTCCTATTACTCTCCATGACTTTCTGTGCAATGGTCTATCTGGATTTAGGAAGGTCTATCCCATATACTGTGCAGATGTTCTTGTAAACAACTTGGTTGTACCGTTTAGTATACAGGTGTTGTTCTTCCTGCATCCTTCATCCAGACACTATGTAAGGACTGCCTCTGAGGCCCCTTTGAAAGTCTGCTTTTTGGGTTATATTTAGTGTGGTTAGACTTCTGTTTATATGGATCTGGTGCTTAGTGTTTGTTTTCGTGCTGCTATGGTCAGTGACTCAATGCTGTCTTTTAGTCCAGCACTTTCTATGCATTGGTACATCATGTTTATTATTATTTATAAGCTAGCAGTTATATAACAGAGATTTGTTGGATGAGTTGGAGTGTTGTGGATGGTGAAATAGTAATAAATACTTTGATAATGGAAGGATATGAAATCTGCATAATTCAAAACATCCCTTTTGTTAGCTTTTTGAACATGGCAGGATCAATTGAGTGTCTATCTTATGATCCTGCTCATAGTACATTGGTAAAATGTAAATAAGAGAAATTGTATTTTCTGTCAGTTGGCATATATCCAAATTCAAATAGTTTCACGTAAACACTTTCACTTATTCCTATTTTTATAGGTTATCCTAATAATAAATGGGTGGTGGTGGTGTTTGATTTCATGACCATTAAAATAGCCAATTTACTGAACTGAATGGTTGCCTTTTGTCAAACCAAACCTTGCTCTGCATTTTGTGAAGCTAACTGATAGGATGAACAGATGTATATCTAAAAAAAAATACAACTATGGTGATAGCATCATTTTAAAGAGGATGGAATGATAGTAATATTAAGAATGAACCCTTAGGGAGCTATAGCCCAGAATTAATCACTGCAGACAAATTATTCAACCTGTTTAATGCTTTATGGAAAAGGATCCAAGGCTGCTTAAGTAAATGGAAAGGTTCAATGGATGTCAGTGGCCTTGAATAATTAGTGAATGATTTATGGGCATATTTGGATTCCGTTCATCTAGTTTTGCAGGGGTTCATCTTTTACCCCATCTATCGGTAAATTGTTTCCTGATCTAGGTGGGTACATATTGGGCTACTGTTGTGCCAACCAATTGGGCTTTCCATAATGATGTGACACTCTTTCTTTGCTTTACTTGAATGATTTCAAACATGCCAAAAGCATTCATGGTGATTTTGTGAGTGCTTCTTCCAGCTGTGTTTGCAATAATGCGGGAGAGAAGAAAGGAATTCCCCACACTTCATTTTGAGGAACATTTATTGCCAACAAAAGCCATTTCAAAAATATTATTACCAGTGAAGATGGGGGAAAATCAATGCTGCTGAAGTTGATGTTTGTGCCTGAATAAAAGAATGAATGTTTGCAAATTGTATTTTGAAGTGCTGGTCAAGCTCTCATCATCATAATAATTCTTCACCATCAAGGAAAATGGAAACTCAGCAGGTATAACTCATGTATTATATATCCATTTCTGGTGATGAATCATTTTAAAAGTTTCTGATGTTGTAATGGTGTGCTTTTAGTCCCTTTAGGTGGCAGTAATCAAATGTCCACATTACAGCTGCTTGTATGACTCTCTGATTAAGGGAAAAAAAGCCCTGTCAGTTTAAAACCTTAATAACAGGGAAGTACAGTCACTTTGATTACTAACAATTTAGAGCAACCTGTATTTTAAATGCTATACAATTTAAAGGGGTTCTTATAATCAGATCTTGACTGAAACCCTTCCTCTTGACCTCTTGATCAAATTGTTCTGGATTACAATAACATCAGACTTGAAAACACGTGATTTTTAATGTTGGCTGCATATTATTTTCCATGACTGAAATAATAGTAATTATGAACTAAGAAAAGCTCAAATAATGTGGCGGTGTTCATAGTTATGGTGCTGCATTGTATTTCACACATAGTTTGCCTCAACTAATTTCAATAACTGGCTTCACGTAATCAATTTAAACAGAGGATCCACAATACATCTTGGTGCAATATTTATCTATGTGAGAAGGTTTAATGTACAGATAGTCTTTGTGCCCTCTGAATGTGGCTAGAGACAAGGCTGCTGCAATATAATCAAAGCAAAAGACACAATATTGGAGAATGCTGCCCTGCAGTAGAGAAATGTGTTCAGAGCCTATTATCCTGATTGGGGGCTACTTTTTCAGCCCTTAAGGCTATGTGCTTCATGGAAAAGCAAAACTGGAGCTAGTCATATGAATTCCAAGCTGCTTTATGAACATGTTTACCAGGAAAGATCCAAAGAATCTTTAGCAGATTCTTATTTAAATGTTTAGATCAGTGCCATGGAAAAATTTCTTCATTAATTTAACTTCAAATTAATATGATGTCCTTCACTGCTTTCCAGAAGTTGGTAAAACTGATGTCTGAAAATATTAGTAGAAATGCACATTCTTCTTGCTAAATTTCTGTCTAGAGTTGAATTTTCTGTCTAGAGTTGAAAATTCATTGCTGAATGAGAAAAAATCTCTTTCCCTTGGCAGCTTTCGGACAAAATGTTTTCAAGAATTTGGAAACTCACCCACTCTGTGTACCCATAAACACCTGAGCCTCTTCTTGCTAGTCTTCACCTTAGTGTTTTTCCTTGAGCAAGCTTTATCATTGTGGTTACCCCTGAGTGACCTCCTGGATTGGTATTGAGAAGCTTTTGCCCATACTCACAGCAGGACCTAAACGAAATAGAATGAGCTCCAATTACCGATTTAACGAGGATGAAAACCCAGATTCCCATCTCTTGCTGTGCTCCCAGCTGTAGAAATTTATCTGACTGTTACTACTGGACTGACATTTCAATCTGTATGTACATATGCTACTGGCTTTGTGTTTGGTACATAATATTTTGCTGGCTCTGTTTGAAGAAAGCAAATTTGCTTATATTCCTTGTTCATGATGTTTCTCATAGAAGTCCTTTAGTTTCCTATTAGGGTTTTATTTTCTTTGGTTTTATTTTCCAGGTAATACCACCTTTGGTGAATGATTGATCTATACCTAAAGAATTCCTCTTCTATATTTCTGCCCTAGTTGTGCCATTAGCTTAACAATTCAAAGGAGCAGTATTTGTAGGAATACATAACCTCTGAGCTTAGTCTCCTGTGGTACTAGACAGTCAGTGTTTTATATTAAATCATTATCTGAAGTTTAAGTATTTTTTCTTATTACTAAAATAAACAGAAATGTTAGCAAAAGGTATGTACTGTAGTTTAACATAGTATCATGGTCAAATAATCATATCAATGCCTTGTTCTTGTCCTTGTTAGTTGTGAAGTCATGTGCAATCAATCACCCCATGGACAACATTCCTCCAGGCCTTCCTGTTCTCTACCATCCCCCAGAGTCCATTTAAGCTCACACCAACTGATATCAATGCCTACTCAAGGCTGTTATATAAATTGTTTTTTAAGTTGGGCTGAATTACACTGTAATATTTAAGAAGGAAATGTGAACTTTTTTAATGTCTCAGGTTTTACCGAAACTTATGAACAGATAATCTTTTCTGATTTAATTTTTATATTGTAAAATATCTTTATCAAAAAATATTCGTAATTATTGTGGATAAAAATGTACACTGGTAAAAGTGGTTCTCCCTAATTATGGAATGTTAGCCTAGTATCTTTCTTTTATAACCTATTGTTATTCTCTATAGGTCAGGTTATCAAAAACATGCACAATTAGTTATAGCTTTAATATCTTACATTTTTATTGACCTTTCCTTTTTTATTGATTGAATGTCACCCCATGTCAAGCAAAGGAACACAGGGAACATAGTCTGTTTTCTATCAAGCTAATAGTTGATGTTTTCTCCTCAGAATGCTAGTCTGTGTTATAAGAAAGTGCTTTTTTTAGGATCTTGTATATATAATTCAGCAATATTTTCCTCCAACCCACATTGGGCAAAGTTTGTCAAAAAAAATCCACAACCCTTTATTTTTTTAACCCTATTTGACCTCATCAGAGGCTTCAGAAATGAGAGAAAAGTAGAAACATAATGTCATCATGTCAGTTCAGATGAGCTCATGCTTGGCAATAAGAAGACAGAAATTATAAATTTTGATATATATGTCCACTTGTGCCTCTTCAGTCAATCTGTATATCTGACTGAAAGAATTCTAGAGCCATAAAAAAACATTGGCTATGAATTTTGATAAAAGTGATATATGTCTTTGCTTGGACAAAATATTACATTTGAAGAGAAACCACTAGAATTCTGATAAATCTAATTAAATTCCTCAGTGCAGTATAGGATCTGTATCTCCCTTCCTTAACATTTTAGTTTGGCTACTATGAAAGCAAAACAACAGATCAGTTCTGAAAGCAATCAGAGGTGTGTTGATAAGCTTCTGTTAAAATTGTAATAGCAACAAAATAATGACAGAGAGGAAAATGCAATGCATTCCAGTATTGTTAAATCTTACATGAAATGAAACAATATTAACCACATATACTTTAAATCTCCACTGAAAATACTGGGATATAGATAGATAGATAGATAGATAGATAGATAGATAGATAGATAGATAGATAGATAGATAGATAGATAGATAG